>BGZK01001476.1:0-145266 GCA_005406025.1 Eumeta japonica
TGGAAAAGTGTTGGAGTTTAGCGCGAGAACATGTATACAAATATTCCTTTATGTGTATATATTAGAGCTTCTATAGTTTGATATCTTGGTGTAGTAAGACACGAATTTTTACATCATACAGATATAAATTCTCCAGCCACAAAGTTAATGAACTTCATCATGAGTAGACCCGAGGTTGAAAAGCAATTGTTTTTAAAATTCCATAAGTGTGTGTACTTATTATTATCATGTTTAAAAGTCATTGTTTAATATGTAATAATTGCCAAAATATATCAATAAAAATATGTTTACTGATTGCGACTTAAAATTTTCCACCCTTGAAGTTGTAGAATATAAAGAAATCTTCCCAATGATATATTACTTATTTTTATTGTTTTCTAAGCTATGATCCACATACTTTTCCTGATCCTCTTTTACATGGGGTTGCTTTGATGGTACAAATGGATTTATAAAATCGATTCACAAAAAATATATCTAATTAAGAATACCCTCCTTTTTTAAATCAAATTCGACGAGAACAGTGAATCTGCATAATGTACTTTTTAATTTTGTAACAATTATATACTAATATATTTGGCATTTCAGATAAAACTTATAAATATGATAAAAATTTAAAATATTTTTAAAGAGTTATCGTTAAGTAAACAGCTGATAAATGTTTATTGACACTAAAGACAGACATATTGTTTCATTACAAAAGACGCTATTCTCTTACATTGAATGTATAACAATAAAGATAAATAAATTGATATAAGTAATATATCTGTCATGGGGTCATGGAGTTTTTCTTAACAAAGGAGTGCCTTTTAAAGTTTACACTGCATTAGACTCTCAGAAGCATTATCAAAGATCATACCCACTACCTGAATATGTCCAAATTGGTGTAAAAAGTGTATATTTTTTTTAACAGAATTATAATTTATTCTATGTTAACAGCTTTTTTTGGATGATTTGAGATCATCTTTTCCTTTAGTGAATTATGTATATAAATCTGTAAAGTTTATATTAGTTTTTATTGTTTTGAAACAAATACACTATTCAATAAGAAGAAATTTATTTAAAAAAAACATTGACTAGCTTGGAAGGCTGATTCTCAATAAATAATTTACTTATCAATAAATATTTAATAATAGAAAGTTAAACCAGGAACACAAGGCTACATAAATTTCACTTTAAATGTCATTAAAGAATCCATCTTCTTTTAGTTTGAAAATTAAAATAAAAAAAGGAATTTGACAAGTATGTCCAATTAAAAAATAAATATAATTAAGTGTAAATAAAATTAATTTGACTTAACTACTGTTACAACTTCTATTATCATTAATAATACCTATTATGTAATTTTATGAGACATATAATATTGTTAAAACCTGCACACAAATAAGTTTACAATTTTATTAAATGATTTTCTATTTAAAATTTCATAATCCTAAGTATATAACTAGATGTATCACAATTCTTTTAAGTATACATTGGACATGTTAAACACAAAAAAACTAAGTGGTTAAAAGCGTTGTGTTTGATTAAGAATGTACCAGATTCAAAACTTAACCACAGATGAGGTTACCAATGATTTTTTAACTCAAGTCAAAAAGAACCACTCATACTATGCTCCCAGGAATACTACATTAAACTCAGTTTCTAGTTATTACCACTTTGGTAGTAGTGGTAATTAGCAGGATCTCGAGCTTCGATGTGTAGAGGAATTAGTAGCAAAGTCCCTCGATCTGTAATAAAAAGATTGTGAAAGAGTCCTGGGGAGAATATGCATCAGCAGTGAAATGATACAAGTTTTTATAACACAAAAATAGCCGAACTATTAAAGGTTTATAGAAGTTAGGTATTGTTTGGGAGATATGCCACATTTGAATCACTCTCTGTAACCGTCATATTTATATATTTATTGCTTTTCTTTGACAGTGTTATTTCCCAAAACATTACCTAGAATAAAAAAAAGATTTGATGATGATAGTTTTATTTGAACAAAGAACTCTTTGATTAGGTAATACTTACATACAAATATAAGATACTCACATATTAATTTTTAAAGGAAATATATGAAAATTATAATAAAAGAAGTTAATATTCATTTTTAAGTTGTGATTTTTTTACTTTAGCCTGATGGATACATTATAATTGTGAATCAACATATTACAAGAGTTATATGTGATAATAATCATCATATATCTACAGATAAACATTGAATATAATTATGGCCTTGATCAATTGTGATAAATTGATATTGTATTGTTTAAAAGAACCTTTTCATATATTTTACTAATTAAAATATGTACCTACCCATTTGATAATAATCTATTAATTATTTAATCAGTCAGTTTACAAAATAAATATAGTGATAAGAATTCATGTCAATTATCAATGCATAAGCATATGACTAAATAATTATTGTGACTACATGTTCTGAATATTTATTTAAGATTTAATGTATCGCCTAATTGAATTGATTATACATTGTACACTGAAACGCTGAATCCAAATTTCCATATAACATTATTGAAATAGATAATGACATTTAATAACCTGCTACTGAATAGAGAAATACAAATGAATATAACACAATTAAGTATTATTTAAATGTGATACAATGTTTAAACTCTATCTAAAAGCTGGATGGTGTTTTGGGTAGACTACAAGTATTTTTTCATAAATATCTGAATACATTAATCAATTTTGAATAATTGTATCGTAATTGCATTGGACTTCTCATAATAGTACATGTAAAATATCATGTGTCAACAGAGAATGGTTACCTGATACGTTTTAAATACTATAATATTACTTTGTTATTTTATTACTAATAACACTTTGTTTATTAATTATAAACTTATTAATTGCTATTATCATTTTACAAAAAAAGACCACAGGACAATAAATACTAAGTTATATAAAACTTGTAGCCACAGAGCACAAAGATGAAATATATCTTAATATTGATTCGTACATTAATTCAAAAACGAATCTGTACACTCGAACGTGAAATAGGTGAACGTAGTTGGGGTAACTGGTGGGCAAAATGATGAATGAAGCAAGCTGGCGAGTATGCAACTTCCTTAAACTTTGTTTGTGGAACCCAAAAGTGTTTTAGCGAGGAACGAAGCAGAGCTTTGAGATTATTTTTTCTGACTACCCAGAATCACTTTTAAAATTAGTTTCATTGTTTAAAAAAAATTCCAATTTAATTCTCCCCTTCAATTTTCCCAACCTTTATCTGGTATCTTCTAAAGGGAGGGTAGAAGGTGTTGGCGTAGGTACAATAGCGAGGATAACGATGAGGTGAGGGAAGGAACAAGGCAGAAGAAAATAGTGAATGATTAATATTTTGTTAAATTATTACTTACCCAAAAACTATACACCTCCTAAACCAGGGAAAGAAAATTTTATAATTTAGAGGCATCTCCCTTCCTCTTTCCCTCCTTACATTCCATTAAGTATTATATATTACATTCTATTAAGTATTATAAAATTATACCCCATTTTCATGATGCTTGCTACGATTTCAGTAGGTATATTCCTAGCTATAATTTTTATTAGTTATTAATTCTTCAAGAGAACTAACAGATACATAAAAATAGTGTAAAGAAGTAAATAAATGTGCGCTCAGTGTACATAAATTACGAAAGAGATTTGAGTAATAAAGTTATACAGCGTAACTTGGAATATTTCTAAACAAAAATGTTTAAGCAAGACATATAGGTATTGTTGGGCGCACACGGACTGACCTTAACGAATCACGTGCTTGAATAGTCAGGTATTTAGAATACTAGGGACTGCACTTCACTTTTAATGAATTTAAAGATTAAATGAATGGCTCATTATTTTATAAAAAAAAATTGATTGTCTGTAAAGTCGGTTTAAGGACGATAATTTTACGTGATAATGTTATAAGAAAACATTGATGAAAAATTGCTTTCTTTTCTAAATTGAATTGAATCATTATCACTGAATTATTATTATTTTGTATAATACAAAGAAGGAGTTAATTGAAAATGACTATGTTTTCGATAAATCAACATTTATTTGAACTCGTTAATTAAAATATTTTTCTACTTAAATTATACAGTAAAGAGATTGATGCGTCACAAGCCGAACGTTTAGGCCGATCGTGTCTCTTTATTGTTTCGCGCTCTCGCTCGCACGATCGGCTCAGGCGGAACGCTTCAATGAGTCATGCTTTTTCGTGCGTGCAGCTGGTGTTCATTGATTTATAAGATGTTATCACGTCAAAAGCAGTTGATTTTTTTCGCTTCTGGTGGACCGGGCATTATAAGCGATTTTTAAAAAAAGTGAAGAAAATATTCATGTGTCGTTCGTTTGTGCATAGCCATATAAGCATATTAATATTATTAAAAATAATTTCCATATTTATTTAAAAAATTATAATAAATTCTTTTTTTTTTACATTCTTTTATTTTTATGTATATAATCAAGACTCGATGTATAACTACAAATAACTATATACCTAGTTTATGTATTTCAATGAATCTTCTCGTCGTCTCTTTGTTCCCGGCCATAAAATTTTGTTTATCGCACACGCGCAGTGTTTAGAGTGAATTGATGGTCTTTAGCACTATGCAAGATCAGGTTGGCTATTTACGATTGCGTAAATCCTCTAAACGATCCGTCTGCTTGACCGACAACTAGTCCGTTTCGTCCGCGTACATATCGTTTCCGTAGGATTAGATATTTACAGCACTAAAAAGTACCCTTTTTGTATTTTAATACCTATCTCCATATTCCGTATAACTGAAATTCGTCAAGATTAGACTATTAGTTCTATTCTTAATAATATCATAAACAAGTAAGTAGCCCTGTCTTCTGTTTGTTTGTTACCTTTACATGACTAAGTCGAAAAATCAATCGTAATGTTATAACGTAGCGTAAATTCGAAAATCTTGAAAGAAGGACACATTGGTGAGCTAATCAATGGTTGTCATGCTTTTAATTTACACAAATATTCTTTAGATTATGGGGTACCTAAACATCGGTTTGATGTAATAAAATGGGTCTTTGTAACATAATTTGGATGTTTTCACAGTAAAGTCAATCTTATTTAAACTAACAAAAATCTTAAGCTTCGACTTTGAATTTAAAATTAGATTTGCAATATTCGAAATACATAGCTTGACTGGACCTGGATTTCTTCTATATTTGACATCACTGTCTGGGTAGATTATAAAATTAAAATCACAAAACCAAATGTTTGATATATTTTCTATTCAATAATGTCTAAGGTATTTAATTAATGGATTATAATCAGCTGTATTTTGTAAACTGCATTGAATATTATAAACTTAGTATGAATCGATTTATTTCTTTAAGAGCTATAGTGAATGAAAATGAAAAAAAAGTGTTTTTTTTCAAAATAGGTTTATGATTTTTTTACCGATTAATTTTTAAAATCATATAGTTTGTTGTGCTTAATGAAGTGTGTTTAGCATTGCAAGCCTCATTCAAATCGGTTGATTAGCTCAAAAGGCATCTTTAGTAAAATACTTGAAAAATAATTGATATGTTCAATTATTTTTGTCTCATTATTTTTAAATATAATAGTGACAATTACAAATTTTAAGAACTTAAAAATATCCAAGTAATTTCTTCGGGGCTCTAAGAGCTTGAAAAACATTATTGTTTTCTAGCTCAGAAAAGAGCGCTAAGTTTTAAGACCAAAAATGTGCTGCTCATTTTTTTTTAAATATTCTAATCTATTTTTTTTTAATTTCATATTAAAAATATGGTGCCCTTCATGCTAAATAGCGATAATTTTAAAATATTGAAAGTAAGTAAATATGCGAGTAATTAGAAACTTTTTGTAAAATTATGTATGTAAAATATTTGGTAAATACGATACATTGTTTTATAAAATGATAATTATATTTTACATTACATTTTATTTCACTTTATCTCTTAAAACATATTAATGCTTTATAATTTTACTCATGGTACAAGAAAATGTAAACATGAAACAGTTATGGTTGAAATTTGGTAGAATTGTGACATACACATAAATTAAACATTTGACTATAAATAAGAATAATTTGCATGTTATAAATTTGTATATTATCCAAATATAAATTTGGATAATATTTATAATTTATATATAAGTAAATTTAAAAGCATTTAATTATTAGCAAATATATTCAAACGAACTGTACCTATTATTGCTATGATAATATTAATAAATGAAAAATAATTTAAAATATTAATGTAAGTATTAAAAGTAAACAAAAACTCATTAAGAAGGTATCTCTTTAATATTAGAATATATGCTCCATTTTTGGAGCTGCAATGACAATCATATAAAATTAATCATATTTTGTACCCGCCATACATAACTCGTTTTTGACATGTACATTACATCAAATCATAGACAACATCAAATAAATATATATTCATATGGCATAATTATTGTTACAGCAATATTTTTATTAGGTAAATTAAAGAACTAATATTACTTTTTTAAAATAGAAAGAAGAATAAATAATATATTATAAAAAATTAAACAATAATAGATGTAATATCGTGTTATATTTATTTGATCGTATGTAGTTAAAGTATCCATGTCACAACTACAAAAAAATGATAAAGGCGGGGAAATTATTTGGATTGTAAAATTAATCTATCGCCATTGTATAATAGAAGGAAAGTTGTGCATTGACCGATTTACTGGTGTTAACTTTGACGAGAAAATAAATATGCAAGCTGAAACTAACGATAAAAATATAACTTCTGACGAAGCAGATTTTCATTTTAAAAACAATCACGAAATTAATCAATATGCGATGCAAATGAAAGCTATGTCGGAAAAAATGTCTTGGGAACTAATAAGTTATCGCCGTAAGTATATATGTTAATAAAATGAATCATTTTTTATAAATACACACACAACAGTGTTAGTAGTATTATCGAATAAGTAGATTAACATAATAGCTGCTAAAGCACCTACTTATTTTTGTTGTTAAAAATTCAATATAAATGGTATTATATATTTAATTATGTTTTTCATAACAAAGATTTTAACACTTTTTACTTGAAATCGTACTGAATACGAATAGTTAAGACCGGGTTATATTATGAGTACTTGCATAAGGTAGCGGGTTCTAAGCCTAGGTATACAAATGTTAACTACAAGCCGCATAATGAGTTCGTGCGCTAAATCCTCTCAAACATTGGTGCGCGCTCTAGCTACGCAAAATGGACAGTCTTGGTGCGCGCGCCGCTCCAAGTTAGAATACTTGGAGCGGCGCCTTCGAACGTGAGCAGACCTGCACCGACAAGTCGCGACCGTTGTTGTTTTTTATGCAAGTACATACATTTTTGTAAAACAGAGTTTATTAAAAACAAAAAAAAAGTGTGTGTATGTATATTTGTATACTAGCTATTACCCATCCACATCGCTCGGCGTAAATTAAAATTTGGATATTAGAAATTATAGTTTTTTTTTTTAATGGCAAATATATCTGTGGTTTCGCTCGCGTATACATAAAATGAATTGCCGCCAATTCCGATCTTGACTGAAGTCTAATTCTCAATGTCAATTCTGGTTCCACTATCGAGTCAAGTCATGGTCCAGCTTTTAATTCCAATACGGGTCCGGTGTCGATTTCGTTCCTATTGGATATTGATGTTTAATAAGATAAGATAAGGATGTAGGATAACTTTTTTGTAACAAAAGGTATCCTGTATCCTTTTTGAACACATGATCTATCTTCATGCAAAATTTTATTACAATCCGCCTAGCATTTTACACTTGATGAACATCCAAATAAACACACTTTTAGATTTATGACATTATAAATAACCTAGAATCATTTGAGGCTGATCCCGTGTCAATTCATCTCTATCGTCTCATATCGTTACATTCATTAGTTTTTACGTGATCTCCTCACAAACTAAACCGTTTTCATTATATTTATATTACTCGCCCGCTTCGTTGGGCGTATATGAATATTCAGCAAAAATTGTTTTTTTTTTAAGATTCAAAAGTGCTCGTGATTTCGCTCGCGTGTAGATTGAATAAATGCCTTCATTTTTAATATTACCGTTTTTGCTTTCAATTTTAATCCTGATTACGAACCTGTTATCGATGTCAATTCTGGTTCCATTATCAGATCTGATTCTGGTTACGCTTTTCCAATAGCGGTCTTATTGCCAATCTTGGTCTTTCTTTGACCATACATGCACACGCACACACTGCGCGTACGCGATAAAAAATACATGGATAAATAGGTAGGTATTTTCTCAAAATGTATTGTCTATTCACAAGGAGTGCAACTGTTACAAAGTTTACGCATTAATGACAATGCACCGATTGCCTAGAATTAGCCACCGAATAGTAGTACAGTAAGCGTAAAAAACTATGTCAATGTGCAATTAGATGCATTCCCATAATTGTTCAGATTTCGGCATCTATAGCTGATGGATGCAATCCTATAGCGCTAAGTTCATTTCGGCAAAAAGCTTGGATAAGAACTGTATGTTGCGATTAAATGAAATAGATAATAGTTACTTAATTATGTTTTTTCTTTAATTTTTTCAAGTACAAGTAGTTGAAATGGGAGTGAAGACGTGTGAATTATACGCCGCAGAACTACACCACAATCTAATAGAGTTTAAAAATTTACTAAACGAAGTTAAAAGTTTACCCGCAATGAAGCAAGAATAATATGTATTTCCATAAAAATATTTAATGAAAACAACTCATTATTATTATTTTCATTAATGGACAATTAAAATAAGATATAAACACATGAAAATGAAATAAAATGTAGAACTCAAAAGGTTTTTTTTTTAGTATTTGACTAAACGTTAATTTACCTTTAAAAATAGTAGTAAGTAAGACTTTACCGTTACTCGTTTATTATAAACTACGATAAGAAATGTGTTTTAGCAGGTTTTTATTTCGTTCTTCAGATGCCGATTACAGGTAGACGTTGTCGCGCGCCTTCGCTTCCTACGAATTTTGCCTGAAGTTGCCCGATTACTCGGACCGAATATTTGCACTCGGGGTTGACATTCACCCCAGAACCGATCAATTCAAAATATTCTTATTTAGATCATATCAAAATAAGACTACAGTGGACCCCCGGTAATCCGGCCCCCGTCTAATCCGGCGCCCCTTGTAATCCGACACGTCTATCGCTGCTGAATGTAGAAACAAACATTATTTTGACAAGTCTTCACTAATGCACGATTAAACAGGTCGCAACTTGTACGCGCCGGCACCACACCGTATTGTGTTCGACGCGCTTTATTTTGATTTTTTATTGCTCAGTTTGAATTTGACTACTAACTCCGACATACATGTGTTGTATGACTTGTAGTTCGAATAGAATCTTATTATTTTAATCCATAATTTGTCGGATTACAAGGTACTCTATTTCCATAAAAATCCGTAGTATAGGGGGTCTCAGGCAGTACTCTATAATCCGACAAATTCAATAGTCCGACACTGTCCTGCAAAACGTTTGTCGGATTACAGGGGGTCCACTGTATATTTTTGGATAAGTGCTTAAAAATTAATACAAATTATTACGCGAATATTATTGATACTAACATTATTTTGTTAATAAAACAATCACAAAATTATTCTACATCAAAAAGGCCGACCAGTTTTAGGTCCTGCGCGTACTACGATATTTCATCGGGAGATTTTTTTTCTAGTAACTCTGTAACACATTGAATCAAGTATTCTATGTACTATACAGAGTCCGGTCATTTTTGACATCATTAAATTCCTTACTTAAAAGGGTTCAGTATGTCATAAAATAAGTATTGATTGGATAAGAAATTAATTTAAATTTGTATTAGACTTTAAAGAAATTCTCTTGAGCGTAAGGCTATGGTTTAAATCTTTCGTAATAACTAATTTACCATTTAAATCTCGTTATCAATAATTATGATTATAAAATTCAATAAAACATCAAATCTATTTAAAACTACCTCTGTATATAGATGCATGTATAGACATATAATAAAATCGTAAGGAAGTCAAATTTGCACATAAAATATGTTTTGAAAAAAGTAAGTGGTATAGATCCAGTTAGATAATACAGATCCAAAAACAGCTGTTTTTTAAATTTTTGTGTACATGTTCGTCTGTATATTTGTCTGCTTTTTTGTTTAAAACATCACTCAAAAACCAATGGACTGATTTAAACAATACATTTTTAATATTATTAACAGTAATCTATTGCCTAACTCAAGACACAACTTATCACGCTATATGTCCTAGAGCTAGGGTGAGAGCAAATTTTATTTTTGCCCTTTCTTTAATTTAAAGTATCTACTTAGTAGATTTGGACAATTGGTATACCTACCTACCGTTAGATTTTTAATAGCACGAGTGTCACAGAAAAAAACCTGTCCAACTATCCGTAATTTTTTTTATTTTTTTTAATCAATAAAATTCACGAAAAGGATGAAATGTCGCTATAAGCATTGTGACTTTGAAGTAGACTTCATGACAAGACGTTTAAGATTTTCTGTGGATGATGAAACACAACGAAGAAATTAAGAACAGGTTTCACGTCTTTTAAAACGGTGTTATATTTGATAATCACCACAGGAACGAAGTTGCGAGGAACAGCTAAGTTTGTTGATAAAATTAGATTGATTTTAATAGCGAGACTTCATATGATGAAACCTCATAGATATTCAGCACATGGAGACGGATGCGCTCTTCTTGTAAGAAGTAATTGATAAAGTTTCATTATTTTAAACACATTTGTTACAGGATATGATAGATACTTGTTTACTATCTTATTGATTTTTCGAAACCAGAGCTAAGTTTCTTTTTTTAATATAAATAACTAAATTTTCTTTCAATATTTTTTGTTTTATGATTCTACATTGTATACATAGTCCGAAATGGTACTACTATTATTAAATTTTATTAAATCCGAAATTTTGTATTTTATGGACTCATTAGATTTACTTTTGTGTAAAGATATTTTAGTATACATATATCGCCAGTGTCTCATTACGCGTTTTAGTTATTGATTGATTGATACTGATTGACACTGATTGACATTGATTGATATTGTTTGATATCGAATGATATTGAAGGATATTGAAAGATGTTGATGGATATTGATTGATATTAAGAACATCTAATCCAACACAATCAAAAAACCAAAAGAAATCGTATGACATATTTTGGTACACTTTCGGAGAAAATTTCAAGATTATTAAAAAAAAATAATATTTGCTTTAAAACAAACACAATTTGAAAACTTTATGTAACAATTTATTGTTTATCTTTAGATAACTTACACAATAATAAAAAAATCTGGAATTTACAAATTAACTTGTGATGACTGTAAATCGATATACATATATAGAAGAAACCGGACGTTGTTTTGAAACAAGATAACTTATAGAACATATTTCGGCCTTTTTTTGCTAAACATCTGATAGAAATCGGTCATAAGCTTAATAACGATCACAAAGTCGATGTTTTGCATGTGTGTGAGAAGGGGTTACGTATAAATGTTTTAGAATTCTTCGAAATTTTAAACAAAGATAATAATAATATGCTCAATAACCAAATCGACGTTTATAAATCGCCATTATTGGACGCTTGCCTGTAACTAGTTTGGGACATTTGACAGACATGTCTATTGGTGGTGGTCCGTAGCTGCTTTATGGATGCTTTCGTCGCTCTTTGACCATTGCGTGTCAGCGGCCCGCTTGACAAGGTTGTGTCGGTTGTTTTAACACTCCTTACACCCTGGTGGCTGTGACTGTTGGCAATTTCCCTGAGGATGTGCCTGGTTGGCATGAAACATACGTAGAATTAACAATTTAACAATTAGCGGACTAAGATAATTATAAAAATAAATAACACTTGCTTAGGTGTTCGATATCTGTCAATCATCTGGAATCAATATTCAATCCTTTGGATAGAGATTCGTAGTGGAGAGGCAGATTCGAGGGTCAGCGATGGGTTGCATGCTGCATGTTGCAGGCAAGCGTCTACTATGGATTTCCGCGAATTGGCACCTCACACAATACAATAATAATTTATAAATATAAACTTATACCGCTTTCCTAAAAGGTTAGGAAGAAAATACTACACGTCTCCTGCATTATTTACATTTATCAATTTTTATTGCAAGTTCGTCAGTTTCGATTATTAAAATGTCATATGTTTATATGTCACCTTCTTTATATGTCACCAATTTTTCTAACGCGCTTCTAGCCATTTCTCCCTTAACAGACATTCATACTATAGATTTGTCTATTGTCTAAATTCTTTCCAGATGGCCGAGTCACCTCATGATGACCGTTTTTACTTTAATAATTAATAGTAATCATTTTCATACAATACCATATTTTTACTTCAGTCTATTTTTCAAGGACACTACACGCATATTACCCGATGATCCTATTTTTATTGTATAATTCTACTTTCACGTTTTTTATACAAAACTTATTTTTTTTTAACGTGTAAGAGAAATGTAGTAGTAGCCACATCTTATTACGGGCTGTTAAACTCGTTTTTGTGAGAAGTTATTTCTATTTGTAACAGCGTGTCGGGCCCCAATTATGATAATTGTCAGTGATTATTTATTACATATACATAATGACTATTCGCCCTACACAGATTTAACAGAATTGACATTCAAGAGGAAATATTTACTAAAAGAATAACATTATACGGTAGAGCCATGCTGTGGTCAAATTGACAGCGGCACGAAAATGAGCCAGCTAAACCACGGTGGATGTGAAATACCACATTCTCACACAACAAAGACGTGAAGCAGCAGCTTCCGTTGATGCATTTCGTCGAACGATTGAGAGTTCTGGTGTCTCACTATACCTTCTATTAAATATCTTATTCATTCCTAAAAGTTCCTTTGGCCCGCTGCTCTCCCAATCAGATATCCTATTCATTCCTATAAGGTCCGCAACGCACAAGTAACGACACTGGAATTACTTCTGTCCATGGGTGGTTGTAATCATCTACTTTCTGGTGACTCGCATGCTTGTTTGCCCTTTCCAATCCCATAAAACATTTATATGAACAACTCCAAAAATATTCAACGTGACTATGAACACAAACAAATAGCAAAAAATAATATTAAATTTCTCTATATTACCATAACAGCCTTTATTGTTATAGCTATATAGCCGTAGCAAAAATTAATGAAAACAACTTGGAGTGTCATAAAGAACGAAATTGGTAAAATTAAAGGTCGTGATCTTGAGTTTCAACTTAAGATAAGTGATAATATTCTAAAAAAGGATATAGAAGTTGGCGAAGGCTTTGAAACATTTTTTACTGACATTGCATTTGATCTCCAAATCTTCCGCTCTTGCTGAATCTTTTTTGAGGGAAAATATTCTGCCTATAAATATTAATTTATAATTTAAGTACGTAAATTCAGAAGACACAAGAACAAGACTGTTGATCTCTGTGGTCTGTCAGTTAAAATTATAAGCTTCATTATTGATTGTATTGCACTAGATTTGGCGCTTGTCTTCGATAAATGTTTGAATGATGGTGTATTTCCTGATATAATTAAAAAAAAACCAAAGTTGTTCTGTTATTCAAAGGTGGTAGGAAATCGAATCCAGTTAATTTTGGGTCTATATGTGTACTGCCGACATTAAGTAAAATATTTGAAATAGATTCTAAATATACTACATTTTGTAGCAGTATTAATGTTCAAAAATAGTTCATTTTCATACGAGTTCTCTCAACAATTGATGCTGGTGTTGAGTTTGTTAATAAATTTTTGAAGCCAGGAAGGATTCGCGGAATGCGATAGAATTGTTTTGTGATCTCTCTAAGGCATACGACTGTTTAAATCACAAAACACTGATCGGGAAGCTACATCATTATGGAGTTACGGGTCGTGCACTCGACCTACTGCCATCATATCTGACTAATAAAATTCAGAGAGTCGGTTTCGATGACATGATATCGTCTGCATCCGTGATTCGCGTAAGGGTGCCATGGGGATCTATCCTCGGACCGTTTCTGTTTTTAATTTATATTAATGACTTAAGCCTTGTTAAAAAAATTCATGAGATAGTACTGTTTGCGGATGATTCCTCTTTATTATTTAAAGTTAAAAGACATCCTCTCGATTACGACTATGTGAACATTGCTTTCTCAAAATTAAAAAAATGGTTTACTTTAAATAATTTACTTCTTAATAGGAAGAATTGTATGAAATTCTCACTTTCGATTGTGAAAAATGGCTCTAGTTCTATTTTAACAAGAAATGAGAAATTGGAGCTTGTTGACACTACTGTATTCCTAGGTCTTGCTTTAGATAGTAAACTTTAATGGAGTGTCCATATCGGCGAGTTGGCGAAAAGCCTTAGCACTCCTGCATATGCAATTAAGAAAATAAGAAAAATATTCAATATCAGACCAGCAGAATGGCTTATTTTGGTTGTTTTTATAGCTTGATGTTATATGACATTCTGATTTGGGGACGTGCTGCGGATGTTAATAAAATTTTCATGTTGTAAAAGCGGGCCATTCGTGCAATTTATAGACTGGGATCTCGTGTTTGTCTTAGAAGTAAGTTTTGAGAAATTACAAATTTAACTGTGGCATTACAGTTTAAATTAGAATGTTTTAATAAAAATAGTGATAGATAATGTCAATACTATAAATAAAAATAAACTGTGTTTACATGTTAGTCGACTGCATAGGATCACGAATTCATTTAGGTTGTTCTGTGTGCGCATGTTCAATAAGATTCCTGAGGATTTATACAATGTATCCTTATAAATTTTATACATCCTTTTAAGTGTTTATTAAGCAAACACTGCACAAAAGCGTATTGTACAATCTCTGAATATCTAGACAACAAATAGGCATAATGAGCTCGACTTCTTACAGTTTTGTTTTTCTAGCAATAGAGTTATATATATGTTTGTGTTTTTATATAATTTAGGGTTGAAAAGAACTATCCTCAAGTTTCTTGTTCGTTATTCTTAAGGGATAACTGCCTTACGTACGAGTGGTGTTAAAAAAAGTGGTAATATTAAAAATCTAAATTCTTTAAATGTTATGACCTGTTTCAAGTGTTACATTATAAATTACGAAATAAAGATATTTTGAAACTAAATTTGAATAATGATTATGGTACAATACTCCGAGTTTAAAATGAATTATGTTAATCATAACATAAAATTATAACATAATAAATATCAATATATCTCATAGCCTAATTAATTATCATAGATATATATATATATATATATATATATATATATATATATATATATATATATATATTCATATTTATGAAAAAGAACTCATTAACATTGCACTAAGTGAATAACAGTGAAAATTCGTGTTTAATTTGGTACTATAACATTAAAGTATAAAGAAAAATTATAAAAGAAACATTTCCTGTACATCACTTAGGCGGAAACGTAATGTAGTTGTAAACTACAAAATATGGCATCGAGTCATAATGGGAGTCCAAAAAGCCGGCCGGTTTATTGAGTAAGACCCAGATTAAAATTAAAGATAAATTACATCGGATTGCCAAACACAGGACACGGGGTCCATTTAAATGGGCCGAAAGGGGAACGCTATTGATTATCATATTTTACGCAGCATCTTCATAATTATATCTGTATTCTCCTGCATTCGGAATTCACACATAAAATTGAAAAGAGTTTTCTAACAGTAACCCGTTAAGGCGCAAATCAAGCAATATTTTTAAAAAGCTGTTTAACGATGGTATAGGTGTGGTTCTACTGTTGGTCACGGGACTGTAATTAATGTGAAATGGCATTATTTGCTTTTGTAACGAGCAAGAAAGATGCTATGTACGTCCCCATTCGAGGTCTGTTTGGAATAAACTGACGTAAATACAAAACGGAACATTGTACATAGCAACGAATAATAAAATATTCATGAAAATGTCCCTTCTACAGTTGCCAATGTAAATAATAATTTATTAGATTATGGAAAAATGAAGGTTTAATTTAATAAGATATTAGTATTGCTTAGGGTTCCTTTTTTAAAAATTGTCATTCCGTAATTTTTTCCAATTGAGTAAAAATTCTATTTTAAACTGCTTAATAATACACCTGAAATCAGGTTCTATTTATGAAACAAATTCTATATCAATCCTGTAATTATTGTTTTCAATATTTTTCAATATTAATAAATATTGCTTTTGTTTAAGCAAAATTTTTCTATTTAGTCAATCAATCCATTGACGCATTGCATTTATTATAAATAAATCGACTAAATATTTTCCGAAACATCAAAAGCACTTTATTTTAGGCTTCATGGATAATTATTCTACAAATAATTATCTGAGCATTTAAAACAAAACGGGAACGTTGAAAATAAATAATTATATAAGTTTTGTATAAATCTATTATATGTCTGAAGATGAAAATGATGACAATGACATTATGCAACGAAATTATAAACCGTCTGCGTCGCATTATGAGAGCTGCTATTTGTGTGTCCGGAATATCAAAAAGAAACAAACACCAATTATTTAATATGGTTTTATTGCTTTTCATAATATTCCCCATGATAATCGTTGCACTTTTACACATGCTGAAATTAATTTTTATAGCATTTTTTCCATTCTCATTGAGTTATCTCCAAAATATGCATTTTCAATGTGCATTTTCGTTGACCACATAATTTATACTTCACGTCTGGGAATAAATAGAAATCGTTTGGTGTTAATTCGGGCCTGTAGGACGGATGACCCGCCAATTCAATCTTTTGACCTTCCAAAAACCGAGTTGTTTCGGCCAACGTGTGACAGTTGACATTGTCATGATGAAGAACGATTGTTGCGTTGTCGGTTGTTCTTTTTTATTTCTTCAAGAACTTCTGGCAGTCATGTACCTCTCCGAATTACCCGTTTTATGATTCTCTAGTGGTATTGTAACTACATATCCATTTATACCATAAAACAGGCAACCATTTGCTTCAAAATGCTTTTCGCACGAATCATTTCTGTTGGGTTCGACTCATCTTGGAACATCCACACCATTGACTGTGATTCTATTTTGGGGTCATATGCATAGATCTAATATTTATCACCTCTGTAGATGTTATAAACAGCTTTTGATGCACCATGATAGTATTTTTTTATCATTTTTTGCACCGATCGATACGAGCCTATTTTTGATCAATGCTCAAGTTGGGTGGAATCCGACGCTAACAAATATTTTGAAGCCAAACATTTCGACTAATATCTTACGTATACTTGCCATACTTATTCCTAGAGACACCTTTATGTTACGATATGTAGCACGACGATCTCGCATTATTAGTTCCCGCACAGTATCGATATTTCGTGGTACAACAACAGACTTAGGGCAATTTTCTTTAAATTCGTCCGTGAGCATAAACTGCCCACGATTAAACTCACTAAATTAGTGATACCCAGTGGTTTTCGTGGGTGTGCGTCATCCCAAAAGTCGAAGTGAATTGATCGGTACACTGTTTTTGAGTTAGTCCACGCCGAAAATCGTAATAAAACATCGCACGAAAATTATTACGAGTTAAATCGATGATGATAGAGACACGCAATTTTCAAAATGATGTCACAGTGGTAAAACGATTAACATCATATGAAATAAACTGTATTCTACAGCCAAGAAGTCCCATTTTTAAATGATGTAATTAGTTTTAAAATATTGTACTATATGTGGCCAGTTTCGCATACATAAATAGCAGTCCTCGTATCAGCCGCTGAAAAAAGGAGAATATACCGAGAACGGCATCTAATGATCCAAGGTTATATGAATCAAATGAAAAGCTGATAGGATCAACGATCTCAACTTTACCAGTTCAGAACTTACTAGGTGATTGAAACGGGAACCTGCCATGCAAGCTACACATCTTTGTGTTGCTTCTTACAGCGCTGATCAAGGATAATAAACTAGGTCGCTGCAGTGTTTGAGCAGCCTTTTTCAGATAACTCAGAAATTCAAAATTATAAACAGCGAGTTAACTTTCTTTGCTCTCAAACCTCTTGCTTTTCAATTTTCCTTTGGTGATAGAAAACAAGTGAAAATCATATAATGCTAAATCAGGGAAATAGGGAGGGTGAGGCAGAATAGACACAGTTTATAAAATAAAATATTCGAGTGTACTGGCGGACGTGTGCGGCACGGCGTTGACGTGGTAACAAAGAAAGTGCTGGATACGTAACTTCGGTTGCTTGTCACAGCAAGCTGTCTCACAATACCGCCAAGGCACAAACTATCACATACCACCCATAATCAACAGTTTTTAACTTTCTAGCACCAGAGAGCAATATGGCTGGTCTAACAAAAAAACGTGACGATCATTTGTTTCAGTGTGCTTTTCGTACAGCGATATTTCATTGGTGTTTGTTCATTTTTAACCGATTTTAAAATTGAAAAGGAGGAGGTTCTCAATTCAACTGTATTTTTTTTTATGTTTGTTACCTCAAAACTTTCAATCGGGTAAACCGATTTAGATGATTCTTTTTTTACTGGAAAGAATGTACTTCAACGGTAATTTGATGAAAGTTTGGTTAGGTTTTGATTATGAGATCCATGACAATGTACCGGATTTCTTCAATTTTTAGGAGCAAATTAACAATACTCGGCCGAATCTTATAAAGGCTATCCAGATATTTGAGTCAACTACCATAATGTCGTTATGGTTAAGTAATAGTTGTAGTCGAATATAATGATCAATAGAACTTCTTAACGGCTTACAGTAAGGGTGCGATCTATGAGCAGCATATTAAATAGGTTAAAGAAAACACAGACTTGCATTTCACGATCTAACAGATGGCGCTTTTAAATAAAACAGTGACCTATATTTTACGATCTCACAGATGGCGCTTTGTAGGAAAACACTGACTTATATCTTATTATTGTTAGATGGCGCTTTTAAATCAAACACTGATTAACATTTGACGATCTCACAGATAGCGCTTTTAAAGAAAACGGTGACTTACATTTGACGATCTAACAGATGGCGCTTTTAAAGAAAACACTGACCTACATTTTACGACCTAAAGGATAGCGCTTTTAAAAAAAACACTGACGTATATTTTACGATCTAACAGATGGTACTTTAAAGAAAACAGTGACTTACATTTTATTATCCTTAGAAAGCGCTTTTGAAGAAAACACTGACTTATATTTCATGACCTAACACATGACGCTTTTCAAAATATACTGATCTACATTACACGATCTAACAGATGGCGCGTTTAAAGAAAACACTGACTTGCATTTCATGACCTAACAAATGGCGCTTTTAAAGAAAACACTGACGTATATTTTACGGTCTAACCTGACTTACATTTCACGATCTAACAGATGGTGCTTTTTAATAAAATATTGACCTACATTTCACTGTCAAACAGATGGCTCTTTTAAACAAAACACTGATCTACATTTCACAAACCTAACAGGTGGCACTTTTAAGGAAAACGCTGACTTACATTTCACGATCTAACAGATGGTGCTTTTTAATAAAACATCGACCTACATTTCACTATCAAACGGATGGCGCTTTTAAACAAAGCACTGTCTTACATTTTACTATCTAACAGATGCCGCTTTTAAAGAAAACACGGACTTTTAATGAATTACCCTTTAAATTCCACCATACACATAGCATCAACTTTTTGCGAGTCTATCCGGGTTCACTAGCCTGTAGTGTGCTGAGAAAAGATATACAGTATCTTTCTATAAAAAATTTTAACAAAAAAAACTGATTTCAGAAAAAAACTAATCAAAAACAAATTAATATGCACTAAAAATTCAAAAAAGAATTGCGTATTCTTCTACAATTTAATAACCAACTTACTTTTTCTACTCATCAATATGTAGGTACGATCTATGTGTTTACAATGCAAGTAGGTACGTAGGTACCTACTCACTTCAATTTTAACTCAACATATGTCTATGAACAACAAAACAATGATCAAAGTTTTTTTTAGAGTTCTCCAAAGTATAATGAAATGAAATATATTAGACTACTTAAAAGTCGTTCAAATTATTACGATAATATATTGTACTTACAATTATTGTTATTTTTGGAGTCGGTGTCTATTGCTATATACATTGTAGTGTTACCTTGGCTGACACCGAATCCAAAAATAGCAATAATTGTAAATGCATTAAATTGCTCTACATATATAAGTCTTCGATTCTACATATACTTCGGTTCTACATATACAAGCTCTACTTATGTAAGACTTCAGTTCTCTCAAATTAATTTTTCAAATGCATGAACATTTTCTTACGTGAATGGTTGGCGGCCGACCCGTCTTCCCTTAATTTTCAAAGCACTAAAAGTAGTAAGCAAAAGTTTCTCGAGGTTTTAAATATTTTTTGTAATCACAATAAATAATCAGTATTATTACGATGGTGTATGACTAGCTAGTGTCAAATTACTGAATAAAGAGTATCTAATTACTTTTAGCATACCCGTCGTATTTATTTAGTTATATTGTATTTTTGATAAGTATTTACATTTATTTTTTACCTTTTTTTCTATTGCTATCGTATCTATCACGATACTAGGTAAAACATTTAAACATCACTTAAAGTTCTATTAAAAACTTTTAACTAAAGCTTTAACGAAGCGTGCATATATTTTTTTGTTTGTTTCTGACAGTATATTTATTACTTTTTTTCTTGGACGTTATAACAAGTTATAATTAAAAGCAGAAAGTTGAAACATAAATTATAAAGTTAGGGTCTTTTATACTAGAATCTTAATTCCATGAGACAACGAGAAAGGTTTTTTTATTCTTTGTTATCAACTTTATAACGACACATCTTACTTTAGTGTCTATTTATATCTTATACGTAAGTATACACATAATATTCGTTTTTTTTCAAACCGACCTCCGATTCGACACTACTATTATAAATGATAAATAACTCTGGTTTTGATAAATAATTCTAGTTGCATAACGAGGTTTTGCTTTAGTAGGCAACTCTTTGAAAGGAAACACTCACTGAGGAGACTGTTTTTTGGTTTTGGTATCATAACAGTAAACACAGCTTTCGTCACCTGACATGATATAGTCATTACACACAGAATTTGAGTCACCATCCAACAAATCTTTGCATCATTTTGCGTCACCAATTAATAAGAAGGTGTTTTTGAGCGTCGCTCAATTTATAAGGCATTCACCGAGTACATAACTTCCTGACCGCTGAACTTTCATCAATTATTTTGTGCATTTGACTCATACCGATGTCTAAGTTTGTCCAAATTTACTGGTAGGTCATTATTTTGTCAGTCTTTATCATGAGCCACACAGTACTGACGTCGTCTTCAGTTGTCGCCGTAGAAGGATCTCCCTCAGTCTTGTTCGTCAATCAGATTAGTACTATCACGTTTAAACTCGTTAAACCAATTGTAAACAGTGGCAAGGCATGGAACTTTATCTAAAAGGCCAACAAAAGTCTGTTATCTTTCTTGTTGCTTTAAATGGCAATTAAAGTGGCAATGTAGAAAATCATTACACGAAAATTTTCTTACGTTAAACTCAGGTTGAGTTTAGACAAACTATTTTCTTCTTGTCGCTATTTTGTATAAAACAAATAATAGGTCGATACAATAAGTACAATCAAATCATTAATCACAACTAAGGCCGGAGGTATTATATATACATATATGTAGTAGCGGACATAGGTGTAGGTGGCATGTGAGGCATCCTGCCTCCATGCTTAGTTTCGTGAATGTGGGTTCGCGTTGTGGTTCAAATTTAATTGTCAAATATTAGAATCCGAGCTCGCGAAAAACAAGAGAAATAGTAGAGAGTGAAATATAAAAAAGAGTAGACGAGGGTGAATGTCCAAGAGCACAAGCTTCGATAGTGATAGAAAAGTGGATTGTTAAAGTAATATGTTAAAAAGACCGTATTGAAATTTGTAAGGAGCGACAATGAAGAACCGATCAATAAATACTCTCTATTTGAATGACATATATAATTATTTTTCTTATTTAAATAATTGAATTCCTGGACTTCATCAAAGATCCAGAAGGTTGCCCCCCAGAGCTACGCTCCATATATATGTAAAGGTATAATATTGTGTAATTTTAGCAACAAACTCGCAACAACTCTGAATTGTATTATTACAAGTTTAATTCAACATTACAAACTTGGAAATTTTGTCCGACTTTTTGTTATAACCAGTAAAAAGTTTGTTTTGAATGTGATACGTGCAAATTAGGTCGAAGAATAATGATACGTAAGCAATTTCACCGAGGATTATAAATCTGGACATAGCTTGTGATTAAATAGCTCCATAAAGTTTGTCAGAGCATTGATCGGAAAGCTTGATTCTCAAGTAGCTACAAATTCCAGGTGTTTCCAGGTATTAAGATTGATCATAAATGTGAACATTTTCAGGCTTAACAGCTGAAGTTACAGCACCTTCTGGATGGATCATAAACGTGTTTATGCCCTGGAACGGGTCGCGGACATATTGCAAAGCGCTCTTTACGCTCACCCGTAAAACTCAGAAGGGCTCTTGACATTTACATAATTGTTATTATACGACCGAGAAGCGAGTGAGCAATTTAATTTTATTATTTTTAATTGTAAAAACAGAAATTGCTCGCCCTCAGGACCAGCGGCGATAGAATATGCACATACCTATTAGGGCCTGTTTCACCATTAGCGTCAACTTGTTACGGATCATTTATTTTTGCTTCTCAGGTAAGTAGTTGTGAATAGCTCACGTCATTTCCACAGCAGAACAGATAAGACGTCGGGGCGTCACACAGAATGTCAAGTTTATACAAATAGCGCTGAAACAGATCACTACTACAGACGCGTTACATGTGTGCGTGACGCTACAGACGGCACGCACACATGTACACTCGAATCTATTACATGTAATGTGCTTTACACGTCTGCAGTCGGTTCAGCGAGGAGGAACTTCAGGCGTGTCGACACAACTTTCTAATATCCACATTTGTATTTTTAATCATATGTGCATATAAACAGAATGCATTTTGTTAAAGTGAATTGTTTGTTACATAAAAGCTATTTAATACATCTATACTTCTAAGAGAAACAACATTGACTGACTGACTAATCACGAGATTTCCAAAACTATAGATTTGATTGAAACTTGAAATTTGGCATAGTTATTCTTTTCGGGGTATAAACGCTCAGTAAGAACCGATTTTACGCAATCCTACCCAAGGAAAACATCATTATTGATGTGAAACATCTGTAGGCGTAGGGTAAGCAGGATTTTTGGAGTGGCGACGCTTGCCGTGGCGACCAGTTGCCATAGTCGTAGGGTAAATATATAGAGTCAAAATGTATACCGTAGTAAACAGCACCATCGAGGCCGGATGCCTCACACGCCACTTACGCCTAGGTCCGCTACTATATATAACACATCCGGTTTTAGTTGTGACTAAATGATTTGATTGTGACTAAAACTTTTGATGTGCCAAATTAAATATTTTATTTCAATATCAAAAAATATTACAAAGTTTTTTCCGCCTAGATTAACAATTTGAGGACGCCCATTTATTACGTGAGATGTTTTCGAATCAAATCTCACCTAATTTCACGTAGGGGGAGGTCTTGGCAAATATGGCTAAATCCTACACAATAAAATTCATCGCGATTAAGTGTACTGTGATTCTAGACTACGTTCTTAAAAGTCTAAAACAAATATCTTAACTAGTCTTAAATAAAAATGATTAACCAAATTATGCTTTTTTAAACAAGTCCGACACATTAAAAACAGATTTACTTACATAAATCTCACATGACATTAAACAAAGACAAATTTCATGGCATCTCACCAGGGGTTAGGTTGAAAAACCGCTAAAAACGATTCTCGTAATTAACGGATGCTCCCTTTTTATATTACACTAGTGGGGATATCTCCGGCTTTAATTCCTACAGATAATTTTATTGTATATTTGGAATTATTCGAAAAAAAAATCGTGAATATTGTAATTTAGTAATATACATTAGAAATTTCGGTCATGTCTTACTAAAATAATTCCATATTGTTCCTTTAAGATGCTTTGTCAATGTTTTGCGAATGAGTATTTGAAGGAACTTTTTATTTAGAATTTATTATACAGTGAAAAGAAATAACAGTTTTTAAGGAGTAACAATTATAAAAGAAACGATTGTTTTATAAACCTAAATAAATATGCAATATTATTTTCTATTATTTTCTGTGTCAACCCTATTGAAGTATGTGTCATTCGTCGACACAGTAGCGAAGTCAATACTCTGTACGCGCGCCGACGTCTTATTTCCTCTGTAGTTCCACCAAGACCTAATAAATATCTTTATTTGCTTTAGTGTTAGTGGCAATTTATTTAAGTCTAGTTTAAACTTAAAAACAGTATATGTATCCATTAAATTTCTTATGAATGATTTTATAATCGTATAAGCAAAACTGGAGACAAAGAGCATTTTTAATTTATGTAGCGACAATCACATATTTATTTAAGAAATGTGCACTATTATATGTTCGTATTGTAAATTGTGGAATGCAATGTTAGAAGTAAAATGACTTGTAACTGAACTTCATAATGATGGAACAGAACACTTCAGAAAAGTAACATTTATACCGAAATATTTATACCGCTCGCTTCAAAACAGAGCCTCTCATCAAGACCTGCAAAACGTCCATAGCATCAACTCACAAGAAAAAATCTATGAATACATCGACGTCTCGTCTCGACGTCTCGTCTCGACGTCTATCTAATGATGGTGAAATTTAGGGTCATACC
This sequence comes from Eumeta japonica, assembly GCA_005406025.1. NCBI lineage: Eukaryota > Metazoa > Arthropoda > Insecta > Lepidoptera > Psychidae > Eumeta > Eumeta japonica. The sequence continues at coordinate 24,755 of BGZK01001476.1, forward strand.
ACGTAGTCATAAAAAATAAATTAATAAATTTAGGACACATTTATATTATAAATGTTTCATTTGGCTTCAATTTGATTTTTTTTCAATTTCAATTTACACGTTGAATGTACATATGAACCTCTACGGGGTCAGGTAGAAGGTATTCGTTTTATTAATCAACTAGTTTCAACAGATGGCTTAGAGGCTTTTGTTACTTTTCTGTACAATTTACAAAAAAAAAATGTTATTTTTTTATTGATCACGCAAACATATTCTGTAAAAATTATTCACTTCGATTTATGTTTATATATAATAGTCAGAACACAGTCCCCACCTTTGTCCAGACATAATTATTTGGTATAATATCTTACTTTACGTCAATTTCAGGTAAAACGATTAAAGTTATTAACAAATGTCATCAAAACGTAATTTACAATCAAAATTGTTCAGTTTAAGAAGTCTTTAAAATTTATTTCACTGAGAAAGTCACCATTTTCGGGAAGAATCAATTAAAATCCTTTTTAATGTGTTCAGAGTAGTATTTACTATTTTTATTATTTTCATACTAATGGTAAATGACTTTTCGGTTATGATAGTTTTCATATATTTGATATTATATATTTGATCATAACTTTATAATTTGATATTATATTATTGATCGTTACTTGAAATTGGGGAAAAAGTGTATTGTATAATAACTTTACGTTTAAATAATTTTGGAATAAGTAGGTTTATCGAAAACTGACATTTTTTGTAGTGTTCGATTTCCTACAAGTAAGTTTTTTTGACATTTAAATTTATCTATTGGATTTAAAGCCACAGAAACTGTCAATCAAAAAAAAATATTATATTCCTTTGTTGTGTATTATATGAAAAATAGAAATTCGAATTCGAAGACCTCTGAATATTAAGAGTTTCCGTTTTTACAGGTATCTTTTCTCACCTCCCTAAATCTATTTGAGAGGGGATTTTGAAAAAAGTAATCGATTTTTTGATTCAGCTTAATATAAATTTTGCAAAAAAATCCTACGATAAACACATACCATTTAACTATTCAAATGTTATTAGTCTCTTTGAACTTAAAACCACTAATAAATTACTATTTTTTTTACTCAAAAACACACCATATATTTGAACGCGCCAAGTTTAAAAATAGCGGAAAGTTTTAGAGATAGCGGTGTAGGGCTACCTAACTGTTTATAAGATTTTGTGGTACACTAATTCCACCTAAATTAAATTAAAATAGTTGATTATTAGGGTTCCGTACCCATAGGATGCCAACGGGACCCTATTACAGAGATTCCGCTGTCTGTCCATCCGTCTGTCATAGGGCTCTATCTCTTGAACCATAGTCACTAGACACTTAAAATTTTCACCGACTATGTATTACTGTGGCAACTATAACAATAAATAGTAAAAATAAAATAAAGTTAAAAATTAATGTGGCTCGTCATACAAGAAACGTGTTTTTTTAGCGTTTTTAACTCGGTTTTTATAATGGCAGTAACTAGATATTTGAAATTTGCACTGATTATGTACCGCTATGGTCACTATAACAACAAATACTAAAAATGAAATAAAGTTAAAAATTGAAGGGGGTCGTCATAAAAAGGACTGTATGTTTTTTTTCTTTTTTTTGGGTTTTTAACTCAGTCTTCATAATGGCATTAACTAGACACTTGAAATCTTCACTGATTATTATGACTATGTCAATAGAACAACAAACGACAAAAAATAAAATTAAAAATATTAAAGAGGGTTCGGTCACCACACAAGAAGAAGAAGCACCACACACAAGAAGTGTTTTTTCGGCTTTTGTTGCTCCATCTTTGTAATGGCTGTACATACGAACAAACGTCATAATTTTTACAACCTTGGTGCATAGGTAGGAATTATTGAACAAGTACCTACATACCGAGTAGAACACTTAAATACGTAAGTATAAACCTACGTAAGTACCTATTTTGCAGCAACAATAAAATATACACATAAGTAGGTTACCTACAACACTCTCACCTCGTACAGTATCCGAGTACCTAATAAATCTGTAATAGATTTGAAAATCGTAGGTACCTAAATTACAAATAGATACAATTCAGAGTAGGTACATAACAATAATCAGTTTTAAAACAATACCTTCTATTCGGATTGCCTTTTAGCGCACGTGGACTAAAATAGTAATATTATTTTTATAATAGTGTACGAAGGTACGGAAGCATTCACGTATGAGTCAGACTCGCACTTGAGCGGTTCTTTTTACATATTCGCGCATATTTACTATCATAACGTACTTTACGATGCTGTATAAAAATAATGTATATTAATACCAAAATATTACTGCACTTTTTGTCATGTATATCCTAGGACCATAAGTTTTAGGGTTCAGTAATCAACAAGGAACCTATAATTTCACGTTATTCGTCTGTCCATCTGTCTGTCTAGCTCAGAGATACTATAAAACCTGTAATATGGCATAGGTATACTTAGTCAACAAGCTGACAAAGTGATAGAATAACATCTTGAGAAACATTTATTGAGGGTACGTAAATCTGAAGTGGGAATAATCTTTTTTCTTGTCTATGCCCTGGTGTGGGGTATTAATGGATAGCTTCAGAAACAATGCAGATCTGTGAAAAGTATTTTGCGATTTATTGATCTATTTGCGAAATATTAAGCTTTAAATTGCAAATTTTTGTTAGTGTCAAAGAACCTCTCCTGCCAGGTAAATTGTTATACTTGGATATGTAAAAAAGTTTACGGCATTAACGAATTTTAAAGAAATACTATCACAGCTAAGTAGGCTTTACTAGTTATTGAGTCATAGTCGACCAACTTACTAAACGTTCTTCTAGAAGTAAAAAGCGAAATTTGGTACAAATTCCATTATGAATTAGTTAGATGACGTTGTTGATTATGTAAAATAGGTATAAATATACATAATTTTATAGACCATGTAAAATTATGGAATTATAAAATCATAACATCCTTAACCCCCGTTATATGTGGGCCCGTTAAACTATGAACTATGAACTCATAGTTAATAGTTTTTACAAAACGAAGAGCCCGTTTCTAGTCAATACACTGTCACGGGTAACTACGAAACCTTACACTGCGCGTGGACTGACGTGCACTTGGCCCATTTTATTTTCATAATAAAACGGGTTAAATAATACGTTCATTATGAAACTTGTGTTGATGAGCCGCAGAAAACATCTCATTTATCAAAAATAATATCTTTTCCTCAACACAATAGGTTACCCTTAGGGCAAGTTAGTCCATTAAACGACAATGGATATTCTCTGAACATCTTGAAGTCTGTGTATTAAATGAAAATGTATATGTATGTAGTCTACTTATTAGATGATAAATAATAGTTTATAGATAAAAGGTTATAAAAGAATATTTTCTTATTCTTGATTTTAAGATAATAATTTACTATTCGTTTACATTTAATAACTGGTTTACCGTGGCGCAAATTAAATCTGTTTTAACATCTTTTGATGTGAAACATCTAAAGCCGTTCCAATCGTTTATTTAACTTTTGACAGCTCGAATACTAATCAAATAGTGATGCCCTAATACGTCACCGATTCGATTTCTTTTATCAATATATTTTATGTATGAAGAAGTCTTAATCGATTTAACACATTAACACAATAAAACATGAATTTATTTTTGCTAAACATTTTGCATTGTTTTATAGACATTCACAGGTGTTAAGTTACTTTATCTTAAATACAAAATTTACAAATTATATTAAGTTAATATTTTTATCACTTCCCACGGCATTTTAGTAATGCCGGATCAGACCGGCTGTTGGCGCGGTGACGTGTCGCCACGCGCTTATAACCCTGGAACTCTCTTCCCTCTTCGGCTCGACAAAGCCTTCTCTCCCTTATCGAGCTCGTGTACCTATAGGTACTGAAAAACATTGCGTACGCTGTAATGTATGCAGTGTTTTTGTTTGCTTGTAAGACATTCTTAATTTTGGTATTAAATTGATATGTACTCTTCAAAGAAAGAATATATTTTTTTTTAATCTGAATATTTTGATTTCGATTACGTTCTATTTTTCGATATTCGTATCCTTTAATAAACCATTTTTCATTCATATTATACAAAATAGCACCGAATTTTCACATCTGCCAGGGGTCCCGCGATAGCTCAATTGTTACGTATATCTAAAGATATAAGATCTCTTTATGTTAAATTTGAATAATTAACTTAAAAAATGGTCCTGTCTGACAGACGGCTGTCATGAATAAACTGTAGGGAAGGCAGTGCCATTTTTTAAAGGTTGTGACATTTTAATTTTTATCTGAAGAAATATGTTAATTTATTTTATGATAAGGAATCGACAAATCTGTTAATAAACTTTAAATGTCGTTTCTTTGTATTTTCAGGTAAGATAATATCTCTTCTTTGTAATAGTGTAATTCATTGTGTAAAGATTTATGTTTAAATAAAACTTTATATTTTCAGAGCTACACAAGCTTATTTTGCCGGTTCCAAATAATCTCGAATAATTGTCATATATATATAAAGCGGCTTTATATATATATAGCCGCCTATAATAAAGTATAGTACAAAAGGTCTATTTAGATAGATCTTTTGTAAAATGCATACTCTATTATAGGCCGCTTTAAGTATGAAATATTATTGGGCCATTAAAAATGAACACTCGCCGTGCACACATGGCGCCGCGACGTAAAGTAAAACAAACAAAGAACAAAGGGTTGCGCCGCGTTGAAAATTCACGGTTCGATGGGCTTGCACTGTCTGGCCGGGCCAAGACGGCGACGGGCCATCCTGCTCTTCCTTTTTCTGCGAAATCCCACATTCATAACCCCGGCTCGGAGCTAACAAACAAAGGAGACTGTGATGAAAAAGGCCGTTTCTCAGTTTTCATATCTAACCTTCGCTAGGGTAACGGAAGACACATAAAGGAAAAAGAATAAAATCCTAGGAATAAAACAGCTTAAATACTTCTCGTCAAGATATCTAATTAATAAGTGATGTAGCTTATATATTCATATTTTAAACACTCGAAAAAAAATGGTTTCGACTGTTCACTTAACGCTTCATAAGTTATGTAATTCGGTTATGAATTTCGATATCCACCTATTAGTCTAAGATCCGGCATCAGAAAAATGTACCCTTATCTGTTAATTGAATGAAATAATGCTTTAAAATCTAATAAGAATATTGTAAATTTATGAGAATGATGTCTGACACCGTAGTTCTGCTACTACTAACATTAATTATTTAATAATTATCTTTTTACTTTTCAAAACTTATAAATATGATGGTTTGCGCCTTGTTACAATCACAAATATATTTATGATAACTACAGCTACCTGTAGCCAGGTGTAAACAGGTAAATGAGCCGAGTTTGTTCCCCTCATCTGTTAATTAAAAAATATCAACACATATGTAAAGTTTACAAAACTCTAAATAAATTTATAAGTGGTAGTTACCGTCAAATTATTTGTAGTCTAGAGAAAAAAAAATGCCGGTTAGGTCTTTGTACACATTATTAAGAAAATTGATAAAACCAAATGTGCATGCCTTAAGCGCTCGTCACATACATGTTATTTAAATTAGTGGTTAATGATAATATATGAGCTTTTAACCAAAAATCCTTTTTTGAAGTTCTTCAAAACTTTCCCGAAGTCACTAATTAAAATTATTAACCAATAATTGTTATTAATATAAACGTATTACTAATTACATTAAAAATAACTTTTGAATTAATTAAAACGTTTGAAGTAATTAAAAATAAATAAAAAAAATAAATTCTAGGATAGATTTGAATCCGAGCACCCTGCGCGCACGACTTAAAACTAAATAGTTGAAATAAATCGTACAGCTGATCCTCGGGTGAAAATAGTTGTTTATTTTTAATATTACTACCGCCATCTGTTGGCAATCACAATAACATAAAACATTCATTTAAATCTTAATTTTAGATATTTAAGGGAAATGACAGATCAAAACATGAATATTACAATAACTGCAAGTTCAAAAACTCAATTACAGCTAATCGGTACTATATCAAGCTGTGATTTTCAATACAAAAAGAAATTAAGTTTAAAAGTTAAATAGTTTTTTAGTTATCGTGATTACACGGGATTTTCAGGCGGCAGTAGAAGCACCTACCTGCGCTCGTGCTTAAGGCTTGCAATTGATGTTAATAGCAGTAGGACTACGGTGGCAGACATTGTTCTCACAAATTTATAATATTGTTATCTGCCTTTAAAACATTATTTGATTCAATTAACAGATGTGGGTACATTTTTCTAATGTCTGACTATGTTTTTGTAAGTAAAAACTAAAAGACATTCCAAGATAATTTGCTATTACATTATAAAGTATTTTCACATATTCCAATACAGAAAAACAGATAAAAATTACCGTATTATCAAAAAGATTAATTAAGAGGAACTTAAAGTTTTCGTAAACTATTAATTTCTTAATTTCGAAGACATCTAAAAATTGAATTTATTAACTTTTCCTTTAAATTTGAGAGTAGGTAACTATTAGTGACTTTGTAAAATATGAAATGTGTCCCCCCCCAAAAATTATTTTCATTAGGAATAAGCAGTTATATACCGTTATTTCGTTCAGAACGATTGTACAGACTATTAAATACATCGTGATCAATTACCGATCTCCTCTCGACCGCTGTCAGCCCTCAGACATGCGAATTTAACACTCCACGTCGCACGCCACCGCGTGACGAACGGGGATAATTTTGACAATTCGCTTTAGGGAATGTCGAAGGTAATGAATAAGGGTTCGACAAATAAATATTTATTGGGCGATGATGACGCCTTATATGTATATTGAAGGACGGTTGTTTTTAAACTTAGAGATATTGAATTCGATCGTGCAAGTTTGTATAAGCGTGTTTTGTATAAAAATCATTGATATATAAAAAAGAGAAGATGCACAGTCCCGCGCTCAAAAACGGCCGCAGTAAATGTAAAACAGACAGTTTAACATTCATTGTCTTTAGTGTAATTTCGTCACACCTTCCGTTACGACGTCGAAGTGTTCCATAAAAAAATGTAAAAATAACAGGTAAAGAGCTATGAAAAAGGATGGTACTTCTTATTTTCGATAAGCAACATATATAATGAAATACAAAATACTCATTATTGAACATATACAATAATGAGTATTTTGTATTTCTTCATTTAAGCTTCAAAAACCGACATATAAGCCGACTTAAAAGAAATAAATCCAAGCAACATCGGTCTCGTATTTCTTCTGTTGCCATATTATGTATTTGGTCACTTAATACCAGAGACTCTTTTTTAACTTCCCGCTAAGAAAATTGAAAATTTTCTAAAATTTTCGGGAAGTTATTGGTTTTACCCCATTTTGCAAAAATCGAGTTCTCATCAGATCTCGACGTTTTGAGGGTCTAGGAAGCTTCCCTGATCATCCCTGAGATGATGTCCGTATGTCTGTGTGGATGTGTGTGTGTGTGTATTTGTGGATGTATGTAAACCTCTTATAACTTTTAAACGGCTTGACCGAATCGAGCCCACTAAACGGCGTTCTAAAGAATTTTAGAATTCCTGATTTCCTAAAAGTTTGGGTCGATTTAGACCGGTAGATTTTGAGAAATTCTCAAAAACTAAGAAAAAAAATTTTTTAAGAGTGGTTTTCAAAATAACTTTAAAATGGCTTGACCGATCAATTCAAAAATCTAATCAGCTCTTAACGTATTAAAATACGTCGATTGCTGCAAACCGGATCAAAATCGGTTGATTCGTTTGTGAAAAATCGTTATCGAAAGAAATCGAAAAAAAGAGTCTTTTTAGAATAACTATGAAACCGCTTAACCGATCGATTTAAAATTCTAATCAGCTCTTAACCCTGTAAAAACACGTCGATTGCCGCAAACCGGGTCAAAATCGGTTGGTTCGTTTGCGAGAAATCGTTGTCGAAAGAAATCAAAACAAACCGTTTTTTTACTCAAAAAATCGCGTCAAATCCCGTATATTTTCGAGTGTTTTGAACTCAAAAATAACGGGAAGTTTCAGGGTTGGCCTACAGGGTTAATTTATTTTTTATACTAATGGAGTCGCCTATTATTATTTTCATATTTATTATTTGTTGTATATTTATAAAAATTTTAAAATTACTTCCAAAAGGAAATTATACATTAAATTAAACCTATTCCAAAAAGTATGTTTATTATATTTGATTTGTTTTTTAGCAAATTATTTATGACTATTATGTGCGTCAAAAATACGTAAAATTGCCATCTTTTTATGTGAATATTAAGAAAGTTTTATATTACTTTATTCTATGCATTTTAGAAATTATCAAGTTCTTTCATGTATATTTTCACCGATATTATGAAATTAAAGATTCATATTAATTTTAATCTTAAGCTTTATTCTGAAGAAAAATATACAATAATTCTTTTGATACATTCAATCGAAATACAATAATAAAAATTTAAAATAATATTAAACCACATATGTCTTGTTTTAGAACAGCACGTGGAAATTGTAAAAAATATGATTTATTGTTTTCCTATTACAAAATAATCGTTACTTGTTATATTTGCATTTAAAAATGAACCTTATGGTATGGCCTTATGGTTGAAATGTAAAATTCAAAATGTTCTTCACTTCTTTTTCTTTGATACTGCAAAATGCTATCATAAAATGTAAGACAGAAACAAAAACGTACATTTTTCGCCATCCAAATAGTACGCAACTGTGCATCTTTTCTTTTTTATACATCTATGATAATAATATAGAAAATGACGGTACGCTTTTACAGAATAAAACTTTGCGGAAATCCAAAAGGGTCTATTCCTTTCTAAAAGATCCGGGATGGCTCAGTGACTACTCTCTTGTGGCTCGAACGCTTAATGATATAATAATGAAAAGGATGAAATCTCACATTTGTTATTACTAATAACTTATTAGTAATACTAAATGAAATTGAATTGCGTTTCACATCCTGCCTATTCAAGTTTGAAACAAAATTCTCGTACCGTAGGACATGCTTTTCTAAGATTTCCCTGAACAGAAATCATCAATAATGCGTTGTTCCTGATGTATTTGATACGGATAAATAACACTAGCCGACAAATAACTAAAATTTGTAAGCCAACGAAATGAGTTGAGCTGATTTTGATAGAACATTAAAAAACATTTATAGTGATACGGATTTCATGTCTTAGCTTGTTCGACATTTCTGTGGATATCGATTGGAATATTTACAGCTCAGATACAAATTTATTAAGATTTACATACTTTAACAATTTTAAAAATGAACAGTTGAAGTACTTTTCCTTTTATAATTAAGATTTTCAACTTCCCTTCTTAATATCCAACAGTCATCCGCAAGTATAGCAAGGCTTCACTTTCCTTGATAGCGTTGTTCCACGTCAGCTACATCCTGGTAGAGAAGTTCCCCGTGCTCGTTGTTTACGTCTACCACATTATGCTAAAAAAATCTAAATGTGAGTAGAAAATATGTTAGTCTAAGAGCCAGCGAAAAGCTACTTGTATATATTAGATAGACCTGGGATTTTGTACAGTGAGGTTTCTATCCCTACCATACATGAGATGGGGAGTCACTAAGCCCATAGTGGTGGATGCGGCGGGCGCTCAGGTAAGACAGGGATTTATTTTTGGCAAATTTTAAATGCGTTTGATCACGTCTGCCGTTTTGAAATTTGAAAATATATTATTATAATATATTGTAAAACAATAATGGCAGACCATTATCGCGCATTTAACATTGTAGCAGACAGTTTTGAAAGTGCTGAAAAAAATACGATTTCGAAAGTAATTGACCAGTTCTGCCATTGATATATTTTATTTATTAGAGTCTTAAAAACTTATGTTGATCACGGCAGACGTCTTCATCGAGTACACACTTCAGCAGACAACAAAATCTTAGCTACTAACCGGTCCGATGTATGCATAGACTGTCTGTATCTATCTTTCTTTTCCTCCTATGGGTTACTATTGTACTCCTTCTAGCCTATAGCATTTTCTTTTAATTTAATTAGTCACTAGTATTCAAATAATTGAGGTTTTATACTTGAGAGGGCCCTATTATGTCCCCACCCTAACGGTTTTTGCCTGATGTTTTCAGTATATTTGTGAACCTATGAAGGTTCACAAATAGTTTTTTTTTATATTATGAAAAATATAAAAAAAATAATTGATTGCAATAAATACATTTTTTCTAGGCTATATATTTTTTTGTTGTTTAAACAATAACGTCAAAAGATATCAAGTGTCATCTTACACTTTTATAATCACAAAGACCTCCCGGACATTTAAAAAAAAATTACGAATTAAAACAATTTTGCAAACGAATGCGCCACTGCTGTGGTTTATTTCGTGAATTTAATAAAATACATAGGTGTTGTTTTCTTTTGTTTTGTTGATTTATCTATTATTTATTTAATATATCTGGCATAATGTTGAATGAAATATAATAACGGAAGTGTATTTTTTTGTGACACGGTAATAGCTGATAAATTACTAATATTTTCAGAACAAACTATGCCAAAGTATCAAAAGATTTTGAGGTTATGAAAATTTCAGACTTCTGATACATGTAAATTTGTGTTTTTTTGTAACAAAAAAAAATGAACAATTTTGGTCCAAAAATTAGCCATTACGCACTTCAGGAAAGCTATTGACTTGTCAGATGTATATGTATGACGTTCCCTGTTTCAAATCAATATAATTTACTTTATCACTGTATTTATAAAAATTAATAATTAATTTCGTAAACTATGTACTAAAATTTATAAGTTTGATGATAAAAAAGTAAATATATTTCGTATGAATCTCAAATATTAAGATATATTGCAGATAATAAATAATCATTCAAATTTTTATTTTTTTATTCTTTTTATTTATTAAAGACAAAATTTAAAAAAAAATTCCTACGATTTGCAGATTCTTCGTTCGCAGACATCTTAGGAGCTGGATGACGTTTGTTGTAAGGCTGAGGTTTTTATTGTTTCAGGCTGCTATTGTTTCAGCGTAATGATATTTCTTTTTCTTCCGAGTTTTGGGCCCTGCAGTTTCATTGCCGCAGAAATAAAAATTTTCAAGGTGACCAAGGTGACAAGGTGATGAAGGTTTTTTTCATTGCTTTGGCGTTGCAAAAGGTAAACTTACTCGACGACCTGACAGCCGATCCCGCAAGATCTTACCCCACCACGATCATATTACTTGCGAGCATATCACTGTCTTGATTTTTAACAACGTTACCAAAGTATAATTCGTACGCCCAGTTACCCTCATAGTTAATTTTTCACCCTTTTCTTCGGTAATGAAATTGCCACACACGTAACAAAAATTATTTAGATTACTTTTACAACTGTGAGGATATTATTATAATGAAATATTTAGAAATTTATGTCAATATCACCAATATGGGTAAATTGACAAAAACATGTAAAACGAAAATCAGGTTTAAATATACTTAATATACTTTTAAAACTATAAATAGCTATAGTTACAATGTATTTATACAACAGTGCTGTGTTCGTTTGTTTTTGTATACATATTTCACTCGTTACATAGGCTTGCTCTTCAAGTAATAACATCGTGGCTGCGCGGCGCGCGCACCCAGAATATTCATGTTTCAACCGGCATACCTCATAAAGTCGCGCAAAGCTAGTTATGAAAGCCATATTATTGATGAGCAATTATCGCCTATTTCACTATATTACATCTAATGAGATGATAATGATAATGATCGTTGGGCAAAAACCTTGTAGATCAGTGTAATTGATTTGAAGTACGTCGAATTACAATAATTATAGCTTCGTTCTTTCAACTATACTGCTCTAACATGACTTTCGCGTCTTTACAATTTTGCCCTTGCAATTTAAACTTTCACAACCTTAATCTAAATTTATCATTGTAAATGGAATACTAAAATTTATAAATGATCGTATTTTAATCTGGTATGTCTCAAGTAAAATGAACCTATAAGGTTATTTATGAGACACATTCTACCGCGCTACTCGATAGATGGCGTTTGCACGGGGCTCCCTAGAGGAAACGAAGAAGACTCATTACGGTTTTTATTGTCCCCTGTTTGTTTTCATTAGAAACATTTTCCATTACAAGCGTTCGTATCTCGATAATGTTGCAATAAATAAAAGATAACATTTAGCTCTTCTATTATGGAGAAAATTGCGAAAGTCGTTTATTAGGGGATTGCGGTACGCCCCGGAAGAGACGCAAGGGGGTAGCGAGCTTTGTTATTCAGCTCGGAGCTTTGTCGTTTTACAGCATTGAACTTTAGCCTTAATTTTTATTATGTGTTTATTAAAGGTTTAAGCACGAAGATCACTTGTGACGATGTACGTTAAATAGATGTTGAATTCCAATGTATGTCATTTAATGTGATTAATTAACTTAATAAATTACTTCTATTAAGACATATTAATAGACCTGTTACAAACTGGGACAATTTTTCAAATGATCCGTTTATATTGAGAACATTTTTCAATCGCCAGGACTTGTTCGTAATCACTCGGATGCACACGTTAGTCGTTGTCAATCGCGGATTTGACTTGTTTCTTCGACGAACCTTGACTTAATTTTATATGTTTTTTATGCAAATACAAATGGAAAATCCATGAAAAAATCGACATCCCACACAAAACATGCAACTTGAAGTGGGCAAACTGCATGCACTGCAGCATGCACCCTGCATTGGACAGGCCGCATCTCTCCTACAATCGATAACCGTTGGGTAGAATGGTTTTCGGGTGGCGACCATATATTGGATGCAAAGCGAAAGACGGCCCCGCTAGGGTGACGTTCAACAAAAGATGTTTGAAATAATATTTTTTTTTTCATTAGTTCAATATGTAGCGGTGTTGCCTCAATGGTTAAATATGCTTCTCGTCAGCTCTAATTTTTAGAGTTTGCTGTCGTTTTTCACAAAACCATTGTATTCTCTGAATCTCGACAATAATCTATGTTAAATCTACTTAAGATTATGTTAACCACTATCTTTTAGCACCAATCAACACGGCTCATGTATTGAGGTGAGTTATCAAGGAATCCAGCCAAAGTAAGGTTTCTTAAAATTTACACTTTTGTGAAAATTTTTTGAATGCGGCTCAAATCGATTCCCAAATCACTTCGAATCTTAATCATTGATTTTCTTCAATTAGCCACCTGAATATGGCCACATTTTTTTCTCTGTGATCATAGTTGAAGACCGACCTTCACGAATCTCATCATGGAGAGAAACATTATCATGTTTAAATTCAGTAAATTCAGTTTCCTAAATTGTCGCGAGATCAAGTCAAAGCCAAAGAGTGCACTCAGAACTGGGTGAATTTTTCCAAAAAACATTTGAATAGAGTAATATTGAGGCAAAAGGAACTTTTTAAAATCTCAAAACATCGCCCTAATATCTTTTAAAACGACTTTGGAATCCGATTTCGAAATTTCTGGCACTAATAGGAACCTATTATTTTGATTGCCGAGCGCTATGAACTATTTTCAATTTTGATAATGATGTGCTTTCAATGAGAAATCAACATAACAGTAATTGAAGTCAGAAAATACTAGCCATTTGGTTCATTTTTTGGCATGCATGGTCTAAACGGTTTGAAATATGGAAATAAAATGTTTATCAAAAATATTAATCCATAACAGCTTCACAAATAGATACACAATACTCTATATATCTACATCTTAATATATTAGCCTCAGAGACGGGGTTTCTACGTTGAAAGTGCAAGAAATTTAGCAAATGAAGTCTGGATATTATTGTTCTCGAATACGCTCTACGAATTATTATAAAAACAAATAAGTTTAAACGGCACGGAGCTGCAGTGACTCGGTGGGTAAGACTCGGTTCAGATCAGAAGGTTTCGTGGTCACCCCTGACTACGACCGAATCGACCAATGAGTTTTCGACTTAGGTCAACGTAACCACAGGTCCCGTGCCGCAGACAGTACGTTAAGTTACCGGTCCCGGACGTCGTCACCTCGTTGGCGATGACGGTCTTTAACAGCTGCCAGTCTGCGCCGGGGCAGCGTGGACGGCTCGAGGTTCAATCGCATCATCCTGTAGGAAGAGGACTGTGGGAGGGTATGGCTCAACAGCATGGCGAATAAAGCCTGACACAATAAACGGTATGGAAATTTCTTGGACGAGGAGTTCGCTTTTTACAGTACATCCAAATGATGGAGTAGATTTTTTATTAGTGTAAAATGAAAACGAATAAGTTTTAGATGATCATAGGAGAATAGCGACGCATCGATTCATGTACATATTACGAGATTTTCGAAATTAAATTTGATGAGATGATAGTTTGAATAACGTAAGGACCCAATATGAAAAGGTTTTTTGGAAATGCACTTCTAATGGACGCAAAAAAGGGTTGACTTTATGCGGAACTTTTTATAGAGCGAGGTAGGGTTATGTTCGGTATGTTGCTTATTAAACATGACAAGTCGCGTCTTTCGCGATAATGTGAAGCGGGGGTAGAGTTGCATTACGTATATAAATGGTCGTGCGTATTGTTCGTCTTCTTTACGTGCCTCGACTATTTACCAAATTACTATAAAATTGATGACATGTGCTCGCAAACGGAAAGTTTTCTCAAAAAACTAACAACTAGCCCCGATGACGTCTGCGTAGTCGTAGTATTGAACGAAACTACTGAACCGATTCTAAAAACTCCTCTGAATAATCATCTGAATAAAAGAAGCTCTCTGAATAATATAGAGTATTAATATTTCACTCTGGCGTCATCTGCTTATTTGTGCCAATATAGATTCTAAAAATTTTTCTATAGAAAGTTACGCTATCTTCGATTAATATAGTTTAATATTTATTTTGATACTAGTCCCGTTCAAATCGGAACTGTGACGAACGGGAACGGAATCGAAATTGCAAACGTTAGAATCAAAAATCAAAACCGGAAAAGATCGAAAGCGAGGACAGAACCAAAGTCGGAATCGAATGTGGGACTAAATTAGAATCAAGAGCACGATCGGGATTGGAATAAATATAAGTACCGAGATCAGAATTCAAAGCGGGACAAGAATTGTAATCTACTTAGATCGTGGCCTAAGGTTTGCAATCAAAAGCAGGACTACTATCGGAATCGAGACTAACGCAAATTAGCATTGAATAATCATAATAGCTTGATATATGAGATGAAGGAATTTGTGGCTAGTAAAGTCAGAACACGTATATAATGAGATGATGCACCTCATACTTGACGAATTGAACATCTAAAAATTTATATCGTTCTACGAAAAGGAGACTTTAAACATAATATGTATATCAAAGTATATAAATAATTACGTCGTCTATGGTTGCCGGCGTGTTTGTGTATTGAGCCATAGAGAAGGACGATATCGCTGTATCGATTATCTCGTCAACAATAGCGGCGTGATCGAGCGCAGTTTTAAGCTATAAGCGCCCTTATTGTTGCGAGCTCAAATCGCTTGCTTTACGGCTTATCCTGTTGAAGGGGACTCCGCGTGTACTCATCGAGTGTATTAATAATATTTTTTTTTTTAACAGTAGCGTCTTATCGTTTTATTTTATAAGTTAAATAACATTGTGGTGTAATCAGTTTTTATCCATAGTTGTTATTGCCAGCACAACATGAAAATGCTTCATATATCAGATATTCTTAAAAAAAAATACCAGTTTCTTTTTATTATCGAAAAAAGTTGTTTGTTTATACGGACGATATAAATGTCAATATAGTTACATTTTCCGATATATTTTTATTAAATACTTTGAGATCTGAAAGGAGTAAGTTTTCTCTATTTTATTTGAGAAATACCCATTCATAAATGGTTATTCAAACTTTGCATTATATTTTTTCATCTTCACTTATTTTTTTCCAAAATCATAAACTAACAACATTAAAGTATTTCATTTCGAAAAGTAAGATTACAAGCGAACAGCTAATTTTAAAGTTGGTGACGCAGCTAGTGTAATTTACAATTGCGACTTGATAATTTTGACGAAGGCTGTAGACGTAACGGCTAAATAGGTTAAAATTCAAAATTGCCACCTCCTCCTGCTCCAGAGTGACGCAATGACAAATTCGCCCCGCATTACTCTTACGAACGTTTCCGTGTAATTGACGAAAATACTTGCTCTTTAATTAAATTTCCCCGTCGCTTAAGTGACTTTTCGCTTTATTTAAACAGAGACAAAGGCACGGGGAACTTTAATACGTTGATTTCTGAATGATTTATTTGTTTCATAAGAAGATCCTAGTTTTCGAACTATACTGAACTAAGCTTGGCCTATAGATTTAGCAAAACTTACATTTTGTTTAACAGCTTTCTCATTATTTACGTAATAAAGATAAAATAATAAATATAATAATAATAACAAATAAAAAATGAATTTTCTAGTGGCTACGTAATATTCAATACGAATCTGTAAGTTATTAAATTTTTCCTTGTCTGCCCGAAGTGTCAATCTGTCACCACTACAAAATGGCTGCACGAATTTCAATAAGGATTTCTCGCGCAGGGTCATGCTTGTAATTTAGCGAACAACATTTTTTTTCTTACACTGACGATCTACTACATTCGATTGTCTCTTGCAATCGAATTAACCGTCAGAATAAAATGATGAGTGCAAATTTTAGAATGCTCTACATAACTAGTCAGCTAACTTCACTTGTAACTGACAGTGACGCAGCCGATGTTAACACAATTTTCGTGCTGTTTATGATGACAATGACATGAGACCAATGACATCTCTCGGAGAAAAATTTAAAGAAATTATTATCCTAACTTTAGCATTACTATACATATACGAAAATTTGATATACATCAGAAGGCTATAGAATCGTTCCAAAAAGGAGCGACATCCATAATATTAACACTAGACATAAGAGCGATCTTACTGCTCGTAAAACCCGCCTAAGCAAAGTTAGCAAATCATTTAAAGGGCAGTGTGTGCGCTTTTATAATAAGATCCCAGCTGAAGTTCAAAATATTCCATTTTATGAGTTTAAACGAGTTTTATACCGTGTCTGAATATCTTAATGAAAAAAGTTCTTGGGGTTAAACTGCTCTGCTATCAGTTTGCTTCATATTATTTTTAAATTTCTACTAAATTATTAATTACTAAATCCTTTGTATTGATGACTAAAAAGGGTAACCCTTGAGTTTCTTGCCTATTCTTCTCAAGGTGAATCAGCATTTAGAAAGGGTGATAATGTCGAAAAGAATTTATTAATGACGTATTTCAAATGTGATTTCATAATCTAAGAAATAAAGATATTTTTGATTTGATTTGAATTTAATATCAGACTGTAAACGTAGTAAAGATGGAAGATGCTTAGATATTAATACGCGCATAGCGTCTATATATTTATGGTTGATGTGTTTTAACGCGTTTTTTTTTAATTGTCATATACGCACATATCCATGCATATTAAGTTTAAAAGTAATTTATTATTTATAAATCATTAAATTGATAATAATTTCGCCTTGATTTTGTCCCATATTTCTGCTATTAAAGATTCTAAAAATTCATTCGTTCATAAAAGCTACGTTATTCCCGTACAACACAAATTAAATTTTATTTCGATATTAGCATTTGCTCCAGCTTCAGCCAAATCGAAACCACGATAGGTAGCGGAATCGGTGGTAGAGATCGGAAGGGACTGGAATCGAGAACGGGACGAACATCGAAATCGAGTGTGGGACTAAAATTGGAATCGAGAACCGTGATCGGATTCGAAATGAGGACCAGTATTGAAGTCGGAGTCACGATCGGAACCATAATTGAGAGCGTGATTGGTTCATATGTACAATTTGAAGAAATTCATTCTATTTTCACGCGGGAGGATCCGCCAATGGAAGCTAGTGTGTAAATATTGATGTTTGATGTTATCTTTTGGATGTTTTCTGTAAATACATATGTTATACGAGAATATTAACTTCTCGATCAATGCACTTACAAAATATGTTATTCAATTAACACTTTGAAATTAAATAGAGGTTTATAATCAAACAACGTGTTTGTCGAACAAATTGAATGAATCTCAAAGGCACACATAATTAAGTAAACAAATATGGCGCTGGTCGTTTATAAATGTATAATATTTTTGAAAAATATCAACAATGTTTTCTATCAACTGTTCGAAGTAAGTGGGCTTTTCTCTGAATAAACTATTATAATTAAGTCAGTCTGATACACCCGAAATATTTTTATCAATTATGAAAGTCAGGGTTGCGGACGGAAGTAGAAATAATTGTACTCAGGCCTAAAGGCTGTTTTTAAGATTAGTTTTGTATTGGGTGAAATGCATTTTTAAACGATTTCTTTTAGAATGTAATATAATAATACAAAAAACCGCGCCTATTTACCAGAAAGGTAGGCCTATAGTTTTCCACATTGTATCATTTTTGCAAATCTCTCTTGCTTCGCTGACATCCATCAATTTTTTCACGCAAGCTCGTCAGTTTCTGGTACTTCAAATTTGGCTTTTTTTACATTGCACCAATTTGGTCTCATCGGAATCTTCTAAGGCGACCTTCGCCGACCTTTCCATAACACATTAGCTCTGTAGATTTGTTTTGTCAGTCTACTTCATTCATTCTTTCCAATCTTTTACAGTTTTGCTGCAAGTCTCATTTACATATACGCACATAATGTAGATAAGTCTTGTTGTATTGTCCCCACACATGAACCGAATTGTAATTATTGAGAGAAATTTACAAATTTCTATTAGTAATTTCAAATATTCAGATATTACAATATCGGAATATTAGTTTATTTTGCACGCAAGGAAGATGATACATGCTATGTGTTTTCTAGTGAAGATATGTCTGCTCTCTTCAAGCATTCGTCCAAATACTTTGAGGTTGAATTTTCTGATGTGCTCTAACTTAATTAGAGGATTACTCATACTATCCCGTTTTCATTTCGACAACTTCAACAATTTTCAAGCCAATATATACTTTCCCACAGATAAACACAAATTTCTTCAAAGTAATTGAACGTGGGTATATGAAATGTATTGAATTTTTATAATGTTATCTGGAATCTCTATTATCAGTTTATTTGTTTTGCGTTTTTGTAGATTAAACTATAACGGTTATGTGAAACATCAAGTGCGGGATAACTTGTTGAAAAAGTATACAAACCATATTTATCATTATATTATATGACGATTTAAATTTTTGTTTGCATGTCAGGTTTTTTAAGGACCCCATTGTCGACCCACACCCTCCCCTTCGCAGCCCTCCATGCCCGTTCAGTGCGCTTTAGGGGTCTTTAACGACTTCTCATAGTTCCGCCGTGACCAGCGGCTTAACTTACTCACGAAGCAGATGAATGCTTTAATTTGACTCAATTAAAAAGTTATTGCTCAATACTCTTGTGGTCAGGATCGCATCCGATATCTGTTGGTTGGAACGTCGTTCTTGATCACTGAGCCACCGCCATTATAAAATGTCGTAATTTTATATATTTTTCTTAACATTTGATATATTTCAAATAATTTATTAAGTACAATAAGTTGTAATTTCAAAATCCTTTTTATTCCTTTTTTTTTCTATAGTATCATGGACAATATACTTATAATTTTACCAAATTTTAAATATAATACATGAAGCATTTTCTTCACTTTAACAATTCTACCTAAACATTTTTCATGCGGCGGCTACGCCGGTATTTTTCCGACTCGACTGCCTTAGGCCGAACACGTAAGGGGAGAAAGTACTTAGACAAACTGAAACAGGCGAGGTCGCATATTCGCCGCGGGAATAGCGAATAGGTGCACTCAATTTCTGGGCGTTTATTTTGGTCGAGCGAGCTGCGCGGGCTGGCGCAAGCGACGTCTGTCGACGCGCGGGCCTAGCGAGAACAAAGCGCCGTTTGTCTTCACCGAATCACCGAAAGCAGTGCATTTTAAAAGCTTATGCGATGTTGTTTTCTTCAAACACATTTTTTTTTCGCCTACGGCAGAAAACGTTACGTATCTAACGGACTCAAGGTATAAAACTTTATACGTTGAGCAGTTTGAAATTACTGAACCAATTTCAAATAATTGGTTATTTTTTCTGGATCGACGACATGTTTTAGACTATAGGATATCACAAGAAATTTCATATAATAAAAGTAGAATGGATAAGGACAGGAAAGTTGGGCTACTAAATTTTTTTCTGTATATTCATGAAACAAGGCCATAGAATTGTCTTTACTCCAACAATTTCTGATATTTAGAATACTGTGCTTGTGTGTAGAATTTAATTTAATAAATTGTTTTTTAAAACGATGATTTCTAAAATAGTTTATATAAAAATGAATTCCTAAAACACAAAGAAGTATTTATTTCTGACAGCAGCAAAGATCATGGACAGAACAGACTTCTGTCAAAAGCATATTTACATTTCATTATTCTTAGCTCAGATTTTATTTTATCAACTATTATTTTTTGTAGAACTACCCTAATTCGTCCATGCGAACAGGGTGTCTGCAAAATTCTTATACTAGATCCTGTTATTTTGACAGATGTCCGTGAGTATGACAGAATATAGAATTAGAATAAACAGCTAATCCACAATTTTTCCGTATCCGTATGGCTGCGAAGCGATAACAATGCGATAACGATGACATTGACCGAGTTAAGGAACGCAGGCTAGAGTTGAAAGCCGGCTGACCACACTTGTTTCTGTTACCAACATGCATCTCAAACAACATTAGGTCCATTAAACATTTGATCCCTCTTCATATAATGTCTGTCTTCAAACAAACCTGGCTACAGAGGTTTAAAGACGATTTGAGAACACCTAACACGAGGTTTCGTGATTTACTTTACACACAACCAACTCTATATACCTTCCCCACATTCCATTGACCATGGATTTGCAATGTCTTTATAAAGCCGGATATAGATTTTCTGGACCCGTTTAACGCCAAAATAGACGGTATTCGATTGTTTATGGGATTTTTATGGAGAAAACGAGCATGCGGGCCACCAGAAAGTAGATAGTCACCGTCACCATGGACGTTCGCAACCTTATAGGGGTCACCATCACGTCGCCGGCCTTTCAGAAAGGAATACGTTCTTTGCCTGAAAACCTTCTTATCGTAGCTCACTGGAATTACCACCGATGGTAAGTTATTCGAAAATCCTTCTATACGTAGCAGAAAATTGCGTATGAAGTGTACGGTAGTAAAAAACCAACAATCAGATAGATGGTGCTGAATATACATCCAGCGAACGTTCACATCATCACACATTCACAAAGATGCTACGTCTTTTCGGATAGCCAGCGGGTCGAGTTGGCCAGACACTATAAGGTCGCCGACGACTCGAGACGTTCAACGTTACGGTCTACAGGCAAAAAGTTGATATTGGTGTGCCCCAGCTCGAAAGTGACAACAATATTATAGATGACGTCGAACCTGCCACTTATAAAGTAAGTGTCGATGATCCGGCTTGATGTATTCTCGCGCTCTATTGAGCACTCCATGTTTTTTA
The DNA here is from genome assembly GCA_005406025.1 of Eumeta japonica. Classification (NCBI taxonomy): domain Eukaryota; kingdom Metazoa; phylum Arthropoda; class Insecta; order Lepidoptera; family Psychidae; genus Eumeta; species Eumeta japonica. The sequence goes on from BGZK01001476.1 coordinate 46,248, forward strand.
GAAGCGAGGTTTATTTTGTTTTCTAAATATTTGCGAAATTGAACGCTGCACGATAGATATATCAACACCAAGAATCCCAATATTCAGTATGGCAATGAGGAGAGTGCTTCCAAACAGAGGAGTAGGGACGAAATAGGATTATTAGCGTTAAAAGCGTAAAGTTGTGTTTTTCAGGGATTGAACTGGATAATGTTAAGTTTACTGTATTCCAAGACTTGGTGTCAATCTATCTTGATGTCAGACACAAATAGATTTCGACACTCAATAAAACGGTCCCGAGAATTGTTATTGTGGCCGAAGTATAATGCCTCTACAATGTCATTCGCATAGTAAAAAATGATAACGACTTTCAATAAATTATTGATATGCAGAAAGAACAAAATAGAGGATGATAAATACCCTGAAGGAACACTGGCATTCATACCTTCCATGCCATACCATACCATATGCAGTCGATTGCAATCAAAATGCTTCATTAGGTGAGAAACTTGCCTAATCACCTGTATTATATCTGCGGTAGTCCAAAAAGAGGTAGTTTGAAGAAAAACGCTCTGGGCCAGACACAAAGCCTTCATTATATCCAAACTAACAACTGAAGCCTTTCCCTTGCTTTCAATTGCCTCCACCCCTGGAATGGGCCAATAAAGTGAGAAGACAATCAGCTGAGCGACTACTAAGAAAATCGTACTGGTGGTCATTAAATAGATGGTGTTCTTCAAAGTAGCCCAGAAGCTGGCGGTTGATAATAGATTCCATTATTTTAGAGAACAAGGACGTGATTTCGATAGGTGTGTAATTGGATGGGTTTGGTTTTGGTCCAGTTTATCTCATCGTTTCTTAAGGTTGAGATAAACTGGAGCGGTCTTCCGAAAATTCGGGACTATGCCGAAAGAATATGAGAGTGGAAACAGGAGCGTTAAAACTAGTGCGAACCCAAGAGCTCACATTTTAAGCACATTGGAAGATACTTTTGTATAGTGGATACCTGTCATATGGTTCCGATATCGGACAATAGACTGTAGTTTTGTGCCTCTATCATCCAGAATCGAGTTTGATGCAAAAAGAAGTACCTAAAAGATCGACTTTCTATTTTGCACTGTTGGCCAAAGATTCATTCTATTTTCACAGAGCTGGAAACGATACTTTAATTATCTTTAAATAAAAAATATCTTAGAAAATCTTGGCAAGAATTAAAATGCATGAGTTCCTGAAAGATAGCACGTCAGTCTTTCGCCAATCCTACCCATGTGCTCGGACTTAGACAAGCTTATTTTCTATTTGTAGATTCTTGAGACAGAGTTATATTTCTTTTTGAATAGGTCGACATTTAATCTACCAGTGTCGATGTAATTTTCTCAGGCTTGGTAACAGTTTATTTTACGGCGAGATGCCGTTTTGAAAAGTTTACCAAACCAGGGTTGACATTTGTTACCTGTCGGGACCATAGGCTTCGGAATATATAGATCCATGACCTAGCACCACATATAGATCCACAGCACAACTGCGGATATGAATCAGCGTAGACGTTAAGATTGTCCGATTCGAAACAAACTTGTCACCATGAATAGCACCAAAAATGTATGCATCCCATCCCCGTCTAATGACACATCGTTTGCCTGCTAAATTTGAAATTAGTGGCTGCGTGATAGGCAATTTACACAGAACCAGACAGTGGTCTGACGATCCCAGTGGAGCGTTAACGTAGACCTTATATTTGTCGGGGTGCGAAGTCAGCAAAATATCCTGTAAGTATGCGGTACGATTCGCCACATCCGGCAGTTGTGCGGGTGAAGATACAATTATGTCAAACCATAGACCAAGGCAAAGTACAGATCTCCCCGCATAATCATTTTACGTGATGCTAGCAACTCTGCGTGGTGGCCATTGAAGTCATCTAAAACAACGATCCCCGAAACAGTGAAGGAAGTCTGCTCTAGTATGGAATCAACTGTTGTTTGAATGCTCTCAACAAGTCGGTTATTTCGGCATTACCGCTATAGGGCCTGTATAATGACTAATAATAAAAACTAATTAATTCAATTTTATTATTATTTCATTATAATTTAACAAGATATTGCGAGAAATAGTCATACAAACCTCCTTTTGATCTGAACATCCGATTAAAATGGCTTGTCTGTCCGGCTATTTAGTTTTAAGGTTTGGCAGCCCATATGGTGTAGTTTGGCAGATTATGATCAGAAGTGAAACATCTATAGGCCCATGTAGTCCATGACTATAAACATATCTATATACACACACGGTTTCAAATTATTATAGATATAAAATTTATATACGTGTTTAGATTGGACACGACTTATCTATATAGGTACATGTAGAACAATAGAGATTGTTCATATGATTTATTTAAAACGTCAAATAAACAGATAATTGAAATGTAAAAACCTCTTAAATATGTCTGAGTTCTGAAGCTAAGCAATTGTTCGACTAAAATTGAATTTTTTAGTCTGAGTGTAAGTTTTCCAGACCGTATATAATTGCTTAATCTCAATTCTAAAACACAGGCACATAATATAAAGATATTCTATCCAAATAAAACAGTTATTCGTTATTTTTAGATACAAAAAATATTGATTATAATTTATGATTTTTTTAACATTTTTTTTAAATTCTCTACGCATTGTTTGGAGTATTTTCAATTTTGAAGTTTTAATTGATACCCTAAGATATTCAAATTTGTATATTCATTATTCGTAATGAATAATTTAAAAGAGATACCTACTTTCAAAATCATTTTCCTCCACGTAATGAATTTTAGACTGGAATGCAAATTTACGTCTCAATAAAATACTCTGGAAATATTTAAATTTAATGTTTGTGAACCTAAGTTGCAATTAACTTAGTATTTAATAATAGTGTTATTAAATTCTAAGGAAATTACAATTTAAAACCTTAGGTGTGACTTATGTGGTATACATCTGATGATAATGCTTATTCACAAGAATATATATATATGAAAACGATATTTGTTGTCCACTAGTTAAAAACTACTAAGCGTATTAGTATGGGATTTTGGCTATTCTTTGTGGAATTGTATGTATAAATTTTTGTATACTGCCATAACCTACAACGTCCAGCGAATCGGGCAGGTGACCGCTGGTATATTATACGTGGGGCGCATTTAAGTTTCTATGACTGGCCACTTACATAAACAATATTTTAAAAGTAATTACTGTATTTGAAACTGGAACTTTTTGGATGTAGAATACAGTTTGTTTTATCTAATTGTCAATTGTTTTTACATTGTGGTGTCATTTTAAAATTTGCATGTCTTCATCATTAAGGATTTAAGTCGTAAAAATTTTCGTCGTATAATTTTTTACCATTCTAATCATAATTTGACAGTTAAGCAGAGTGTCGCTCGGCTTCGTACTGCTTTTGACCATGCAAAAACGACAAACTGGTTTGCAGAATCCAAGCGGGTTCATGTCAATCTCAGTGACCGTGATGGTTGCCCGTCCACCGCTTTGAACAACAAAAATATCGATGTTGTACGCCGTATGATTGACAGACAGGAATGTGACCTACCATGATATTCGGCCATCCTTAGGCATAAGCGTGAGTTAAATATAATCAATCTTATAACTTTAGGTATGAAAAAGCTGTGCTCACGGTATATCCCACACAATTTGGCTGAGGCCCAGAAAACAGACAAAATACATATAATATATATCTATTTTACAGCAACTTATGATTTTTAAAGCTGTTACTGTCATCTTCTAGCTTCTACTCACCCTATCTCGGTTAATTTTTATAATAGCGAAAAAAGTAAAAAAATATTTTTTCATAAAATTTGGTGCTATACAACGTTCATAAGAAGTTCTTTTTACCGTTTTCCCAGAAATTAAAAACTAAATTTATTTTTTTTCATCGTTTATCGGGGGTGGTTTTTAAAAAAACTTTCACAATTCGTTTTCAGATCTTTTAAAGTAATTTAAATCAAAAAATCAAGTATTTATCTCAAATTAGTATTTAAAAGTCCATTTTCTCAGACTTATAGCTATTAAGCAGAACTATTAAATGATATTATAGTTTTGTTATACATACTACTTCGAGTATTTAGAGTACTCTAACTTTTACCAGAAAATATTTTTCTTATATATTTTTTTTATTATTTAATTTTTACATAATGAATCAAACCCAAAGGTGGTGTAATATGAATTCCAAGAACGAAAATATTTACTTGAAAAATAATATGCATCAGTATCTGGGATGTTATTAATTTTGTGAAACATCTCCTTATATTCCACCGCGGGCAAATCCTAAGAATAATTGTACTGTCTGGGATAACAAGACCTAAAACTTTAGCGGGATTATAAATGGTACGACCTTTTATCTTAGAATATATCCAGTCGTATACAAAAGGGACAACCAAATAACATTTTCTTCAAAATCATTAAAAAAAAAACAGAAATAGATGTTAAAGTCGCGAAGAAAGCGTCATAATGACGAAATTTATTTACGGGAATAGAACATTTTTTAAAAGCGCAAAATCGCTAATCGTTCTTGAATGTGGTTCAGGAAGGTGAATATGAAATGATCACAAACAATTGGTGAACTATTTGGACATTGACACGAACCTAGTTTCGATTTAAAAAATCATCGAAATCATCAAAAATGCTTCGATCGGATTCGATGTAAATAAATATATGAACACAACTTGTTGTATATTATACGTGTATGCAAAAGAAGCAATCCGGACCGGTCAAACGAAAACTTTAATTTTCTGATAGATTCTATAAACACACGGTCATTTCCTAAATGCGAGTTACAGATTTTTTTTTCAATTTGTAACATTTCGTTACAAATTGCAAAGCTTCATGAAAATCGAGCCCGGGCGAGAAAATTGGGGGGTTATCGTCGTCCGCGTAATAAAATCGAGATTGAATGAAACAGATAAGTGAAAATGTTTTCGTGCTACCCGCAGCGAAGGAAACCCGAAAAAACCTTTTTCTTGCAGTACTAACCAGAAATAATAGACGGAACATCGAATCTCGTGTTTGTCCGTCGCGGTTTCTGATCCTCGGAAACGCTGTGGCCGCGAAAAACTCACGTTCGGAAACAAAGAGACAATTTCACGTTTTTATTAAACATTTTCTCGTTGACATTTTCGCGCACGGCGACAACATTAACTGTCATAATAATATAAAACATAAAAAGATTGTGTCTTTTATTAAAGAAAAGCCTTCATCAGGCCCGGTCCGATGGCCTCGCCGAAAATATTTAAGCAACGCCCACTTAAACGTCTATGATAAGCTGAAACTTTTTGAATGGGTGTGAAAAAAAGCGCCGTTTTGCGGAAAAATATACACGCTCCAACAAATACACCTACGCGTGCCCTTATATACGCACAACATCTCTCTTTTACATACACACACAAACACACACTCTCACGTACACACACACGAACGCACGAGCGCTCGCACACGCACTCACGTACTGTCTCCATTCCGTAATGGATAAATGACGATCTAAAAGATATCAAATATGTACTAACGAATCAATAATATAGAGTTTTAAAATGTAGGATTTGCAGAATATACATACTTAAAAACATAACATATTATATGTTTACAGATTTTTTTCCACTATGTTTGGATTGAATGAAAAAAAATTAATAAAGAAATGCTAACTAAGAACAATATATTTCCAGTAGTAAGTTTAACAACATTGTATAAGTAGAATAACAATGACCTTCAAATTTGCTTTTACTATTAAAAATAAATTTGACGATAATTATAAGTAGAAGCGGTAGAAGCTTTTTATAAGTAGAGGTCTTGGAAGCCTTTTGCTCGTGTCCTTTTCCAATTCATTTTCATGTATTGATCAAATGTTGGCAGGAATTGAGAATCGTGGTTGAGTTCACGCGCTATACCGACGAACACTCGCGTTTGTGACCGCCGGGGACATTATTGTATTCACGGCCCGCGATGACGTCTACGTTAATTTTTCGATCTAATTGCAACCCGTCGCAAACCATATAGGAACCCTTACACGGTCTTTCTGAAGAGTCAGACAGACAGAAGGCCTTGGTCATAATTATAGTAATTACGGACCATAAACTCAAGTGAAAACATCGATTTTGCAATGGTAATTATGACGTTACATTAGATCATTTACGTGTCATACTGATTTTCTGTCGAATAAAATTCCGTAGACTCATCAATACCGAAATTTAGTTGATGTTGAGTTTTTTACACTTTTCAAACGTCAAACAGCGTAGCATAATGGATATTATTGTAACATCCTTATGATTTCACGCCTACTTTAGCTAACGTAATCAGAGATAAAATATCAAAGCTGACTAAACACGACACTCGCATCCTTTTGCGCCAGAGTAATTAATTGATCAGCTGTTGGCCCGTACATCGCGTCTACTTTTACACGTGACGCTGTCGTCCGACCCTATTTTTCATAGTCGGAAAATGCGTATCGATAAATTGCGCTCTAGAGTCGAGACAGTTATGATATGACAAGTGTATAGTAGTACTTTAAATGCACGAGAGTAACGAGTGATCCTTTTACTTCACGCCTCACATACCCCTCATACTTCTGACGTCATCAAGCTGCTGTAGGAATTGTATTGGAAACAGATTTCGGGTGATTTTGTATGCTGAAGACCACTAAAATGACCGAATCATATCAATTCTATTATTTTTTTACGAATGCAGGCAAATACAGTAATAAAAAATGAATGAATAACAAAAAAATAATAATTATATATAAACATGGTATTTTGTAAGCGTGCAATATTTTTTATGTTAATCTCAAAGCAAAGTGTTTTAAAATATAGGAAAATATAAGGATTAGGTACGGACGGCCTAAAAAAAATTGTTATTGAAGCTAAGGCTAAAAATGTCGAACTCTATTGTAAAAATACAGAAATCGGGATGAATTAAAAACGGTAATGCCTACAAGCGTCAATTAGCATTGGCATGATTTTATTGCATATCTAAAATAAGTCAATAAACAATGAGACACAGCGGAGAGTAAGCTGAGCTCCCACTATGAATCCCGAAGTCGGATAAAAAAAAAAACTTCTTTTTTGTAAATGCGTAACATAGATATATTGTGGCGGTACGAAATCCTCTTGCAGTTGGTCGGCGTGGATTTCTTTCTATTTCGATAATAATTTTGTATTACTACCTCAGAACAGCGACACTAACGCGGTGGCAGCGGGCACTATGTTCTTGTAACGGCAGTCAAATGTAATATCACAAATAACGACCAATCAGAGCGGCCGCATTCTCAATTTCCGCGCGTCGTCCGCGTGATGGCGCGATGAGCTTTGCGCGAAATGAAAACATAATAACATTTCGCTGACATATTCTCTTATTTCACGTCACATCTGCCGTGGGTCGTTGTGATTTGTGGCATATTTCAACTTCACATTATAATAAAGCTTATTAACATATTTCAAAGTGTACACAATGAAGGTAATCATTTACATACAAACTCGATTCAGTTTTTTAAACAATAGTATAATTTAGAAGATTTTTTATCAAAATAAGCGCTTCGCTTTCCCACTGTGTTTTTGTAGCACATTCAACCTAACGAATTATTATTGTAATGACGGATGTTTAGATAATGAATTTTAAATATATTTGTGATTAATTTTGAACAACGGAAAAATTTACCTACACTTTATTATACGATGAAGGTAAGCATAAAATGTAATTACAAAAATTAATGAAACCCGACTGCATAAAAGTGAACTAAAAAGATGGAAACTAGACGATGTATGAGATTATCCAATCACAAATGGCAAATATTTTCCGACTCCGACTGCCAATATTTGTCATATTTGAATAAATGATTTTTACACCACCTTTTTTCCATCTTTTTAGTTTACTTTTACGCAGTCTGGTTTTTTAATTTTTATAGTAATATTTTTTTTTATTTATTACTTTTTAGTTCTATTTAAACAATATACTTATTTGTTTGTTATATTTATTTAAACAGTATACTTGATTAACAATTTGATTATTTCTTATAATTTAGAATAAATTTATTTGATAGTTATTGTAGTTTTTTAGGGCAAGCCTTTCTTAGGCAAAATTGACCCTTATAGTTAAAAGCTACCCTTATAGATTCGTCATGTCCGTCCATCCGTATGTCACAGGTATTTTACTCAAAAACTACAAGATGTATATTGATAAAATTTATAAAGTAACTACTTAGTTTAGTACCCAGTTAAATAATAAAATTAAATATTTGTAGGTGGGGAACTACATCATGTAACAGAAGCAAAAATTTTTTTTTTAGTGAACATCAACATGAGGCACATATTTCGACAATTCTTTTAAAAATATTTTAAGTCCGAAAGTAGCATATATTGCGTCCCCCCCCCCCTTTACATTTTTACCATTGGATCAAAAAATATGACAAAAATTGCAAAGACACTCAATGAAATTATTTTGAACATGATTGGATATACCGTTTTCAGTTATTGCCGAAAAAACTGCGTTTCTGGACAAAAAGGCTAAGTGTCGTAAAGATGTGTTCAATACATACTCGACACACTTACTTGTTTCTCTAGTTATAGGTGACAAAAGTGCTTGCGGACTTGAGGGAACCAAGAAAAAAGTGTAACAACGTATTCTCTTCATGTGTAGTGCATTTCTTTGTAGTAACTGCTTCGGAACCCTACATCGAGCATGGTCTAATATGCTCTTGGCCAGTTTTATTTATTTTATAATTATGGCTAATCTCCGCCTGCAGTAATTTATAATTTTTAAAAGTATTTACATTGAAGTGTATTTTATTTTTTCACATAGATCTGTATCGAACATGTAAATATTACACGGTGCATTCTAAAAACTCCATTTCAATTTAATGATTGAAATTATTTACCAGTTTTTTTGTTTAAATGCTGATTTTTCTTATATTATTCTTTCTTGGCTTTTTTTTCGAGATTACAGTAGGTGGGTGGTTGGTGGTTCAATTATTATTTTATTTTAAAATTTGTCTATCACCCGATGGTAGAAATCAGGAGCAATGCCTATATTAGTTTCGATCTAGACCCTGCTTCTGATTCTGATCCGATCTGGTCTCGACACTGGTCCTCGATTCTATACCCCCGCCCTCCTTTATCGCCACCTCATCCGTTACTATTTATGGTTCCGATTCGGACCAAAACCTTGACGAATGCCTTATAAATTATAGTTTAGGTTTTGTTCCGATGTTCAATCTATATTTCTGTAATTTTTTATCAATATCGATCCAGTAATTTTTGCATGAAAGATTAACAAGGGTCCATCCATTGCTCACAAACATTTCGCTTCTATAATATTAATAGGACACGGTAACAACGAGTAAAAATACTTCATGTATAAGTATGGTATGAAGTATACCTTACTTATACACGAAGTATACCAAGTATACCATACGTCATTATTAACTGAACGCCGGACTTGTTAACGGCCAGACGCCGGATGCAGTCGACAGCACTTGGCATGAGCCCTAAGAAGTTTATCGCGCTCTTAATCGTTCCACCTTAAGGATTTTTTTTAATTTACAACGTTGCTCTTAATTTAAGTCGTTGACTTTAACATAATATGGACTTAAGATACAAAAACGACGTTTAATTTTTTTATAAAAATTTAATCAAAGAGTGGACCGTCAACCCTCGGATAACGCGTACCCGCGAATGATTGTGATCGAATGCTTTACTTGTATAACGAGTGGACGAAATTGTACATACTAACCCGCGACCATTTTAAATCATTCGGTATGATTGACTGTAAGTCTTTTGTCTGTCATTTAACACATATGTAATACATAAATTACATTAAATATAGAGATAGTTTGCCATTAATATTCCTTGTACAACATTTATTAAGACGAACTTCAAATTTTCAGATGAACTGAGCATGTCGTTGTCGATCGTTTTGATTTATTTCGAGAGAGAAATCAAATAAATCAAATTTTTCGTCCCAAAATTTTTAAAATCATAACGAACCGTTAAAAAAGCGCACGAATCACTTTCGATTCCTTCAAGTTCTTCTTTATTTTCTTTTTCTATTACTGTATTAATAGGTTTAAAACTTTGATTTCAATTTTATATTAATTATAAAAGCAGCAAGAGATTTTTTTTCAACTTAGAATGGTATCACATGATGGACAGCAGACAGAATCCTTTGGTCTGCCAAGATCAAAAGATCAGAGGTCGTTAATACTTTAAATTGACAAGTTTTATAAATTGCTGGATATAAATTATATAAAGCTTTAAATCAAATTTATTGTGGTACAGATATGCTGCGGTCAACTTCGAAAATAGGCCAGCTCGATCGGTTAATTACCACACTCACAGAATACAGACACGTCCAATAAATGAGAGTTCCGGTGGCCCATTCTGGCTACATCGTCCCACTTTCCGATCTACAACGGCCCTCTTCCCTTACTATTAACCCACTCCCCCTTCATCAGATCTACTATTCAAAAACAAAGCTGAAACACAGACGACTACTGGGATTGCGAGTATCAATGGACGGCGGTGATCACCTGTGTTTTGGTGGTTCTCAAGCTCGTTTGCCCTTCGATCTACTATAATATAAAAACTTGAGAGGTGTCAAGGGACACCCGGATGGAACGAAGTTCCTTTCGATTAATTAGTGAAGGAATTGTAATAAAATTTTGTTTTTAAGTTATAATAATATTTTTTATTATTAACAAATATAATGTTATATAAACTTAATCAGTAAAGAAACAGAAAAGTTGTGCAGAAACACTGTCAGGATTCATTATTATTATTATTTTTTATTATTTATTATTTACAAAAAACCTGTATACACTCAACAAAAATAATCGTCCCGACACCACACTGTTCAATGCGAAATAGAAATGAAAATATCTGGCTTGCTTTCTATAAGAGAGAGACAGACAGAGAAACATGCGACGCCGCACAGCTTACAATAGCTTACTATAGCAAAAAGTGTCGTGACAACTTTTCGTAAGAATTTTTTCCGTCTAGCCCCCTTTCACAACGCGCGATAAGGAACTTCGTTCCAAAAATGTATTTGTTTGTAGTTATGGTCTTGACTAGCCTAGTTTGGAATATATTCTTTTGGTAGTGCAAATTGTTTGCTTTTCTAGAGTAATCCATAACTTTCTTTTGACTCGAATGTAATTATTTTGCCACATTTTTTGTTAGTGGAGACAGAACTGATTGTAAGACTGTATTTAGTTGTGCTCGTTTGTGAAATCACAAACTTCTAATAAAGGCCAATCGTCAAACATTCTACATATACTCGTTACGTTCTTAACGTTAAGGAGGGAAAGAGATAAATAAAAAGAAATAAAAAATACTCGTCCCCATTCAGTCACAACGTATAGAACACAATTAGATAGATAAACATTTTCTCTGCACCTCCGCTGATAGGAGCACGCGAAACGGGCAATACGCCGTCCGCGCACAATATCTGTCACTTAACATAACGTCGGCTGCGCCTACAAAAGAAGAGGCGGAAACTTTTTTAAACGAATTCATAATTCAGTTTGGCTCGCGCAGGAAATTTAAATCGGCCCGCAGTGGGCGCGTTGTTTTGGGGGAAGTTAAATTAAGCTTGTTAATACGAATATTTCGTGTCGCAAAATTCTCAAGGAATAGCTCGTCCGCGGCGACCTCGCCGCCTGCCCGCCTGCGAGACATTTTTACAATCCGAACGTGACTACATACTTTTGTTGGTCTAAAATGGAATGCGAGCGACGCGTAGAGTGCTACAGTATACGATAGGACTATTTTTCAAATACTTCGTCCATCTGTTTGTGTGACTGAACACGCTACGTCCAAAACTACTGGATGAATTTTCATGGGTTTCCGAAAGTATTTTGAGTGTAAATTAAAAAAAAACATTTAGGGGTTTTATAATAGGCCATATGTTGATTTTTAAAAATAAATTAAACGTGTAGGGTTTTGGCGGGCACAGATGGTTCGTTCCAAATATTTCGATAATACTGTTTCTTTACCTTTGTATATATTTAATAAGCCTATCGTCTGAGAAGACAAAAAAATAGAAATCGTGCTGTTATTGTTTATTTTTCTCGATGCATTCTATATCACATGGCGATAAAACTATATGTTCCATTTGTAAAATTAAAATAGTATGCCGTTCTTTTTAATTGCATGTAGTATTAAAAAATATAAGTCGATTAAAATACAACTCTAATGATGTGGCAATTTTTAGTAATTTTCCGATTTTAGAAAAAATGTAAGTAACAAACTAAGAACTTCTTATAGTTTTATTGGTAAAGATAAGATGGGAAGAAGTTTTGATATCTCTTTCAAAAATAAAATATTTAAAAAATAATAATCAAGTCTAATATATATATTTAAACCCATGTTGTATAAATTTGACTTTGATACCTAGATGCAATCAAAAAAAATATTCGAATATTTCCCTCAAAACCAAATACTACAATAAAATTTCAGCTTTAAACCCTATATGGCTGTAATAGATAACATCAGGGATTCTTTTCATTCCAGTTCTGAAATGATTTCTAATAAAATCGATCATGACAGACAGTTAGCGAAATATCAAGTGTTTCGGTCTGGCAGGGAACATTGAAAGCTCATTTCAGACCTCCCTCAAAGATCCAAGAGAAGTACAGAGCCACTCGAGTACCGGTAAATTGCTACCTAACACAAATAATAATAGATTCGCTTAGGTAGGGCTATTGTTTTAGGTGTTGGGCAGACCCTCATCAAACATTCAGGCTTGTTCGACGTTGGACGAATCTTCGACAGAGCGGTACACCGCCATTAGTCATTAAGCTCGTTCCCTTATTTCAGGCTCAGTTACTGAAACTTCAACCCGGAATCTGGTTATAAAGGGCGTATAACAGTCTGCCGCGCGTTCACGAAACGTACGATCGAGTCGAATACTCAACGTCACACACAGGTGTTAAGTGATGGGCGTAATTTGAGAGGTACGCAGCAAGTTGTTTAATTTTTGATTCTGTGATCAATTAGTCTGTGGATACAGTTCGAATTGCTTCTATTCTTAATCAAATTCTACTATTAATTGACCGTCGCTTCATCTCTCGATTGGATTATTTTTAACAAGAGCGGTTGCGACTCAGCGGTTAAGGAGTATATGTTTTGGACCAGAAGTATCCGGATTCGATGCTGATCACGGGCGTTCACCGATGAACTTTAAATGTTATTCAAATAAAAACCAGTGACACCGTCCACCAGAAAAACATTTAAATCGCTGGTGTTAACGATCATTAGGAGATCCCAATTCGTGTTGCGGCAGCGTGGAGAGCTTTTAGAATCAAAGTCACTAAATTTAAAATGAATAGATTGCTCGAGGGTATACCTCAGCAGTGGAATGATTATAATCTAACACAGTTATTTGTAACCGTCCAGATTAAAAACTTGCGTGTTATACGCTAACAAATTGTCAAATATCTGTAACCTAAATATGATTGCATTTTCCAAATTCAGAACTCGAATCGTACGAGCTTTTGTGAAAGAGTTATATAAATTTCAATCAGTAACAGCTAGCATCTGCCGTTAATGACCTAACATAGGTCATTATCTTCCGGTCTGACTATAGACGCCGGTACGAGGGTGAGTCTATAATTTAGTACGCCACTTGCGTGGATATACAGAATGGAATCGATCATGCATCTTTTCACAAATATTCATAACCTTCTACGTTTTTAGAACAACTTTGCCAAGGTAACTATAACAAAAATATGTCATTGAAAATATGCTTATAAATAATACAAAATAATACAGAGAAAACCCTATGAAATTTTCGGCCAGACCGCGCCTACGTGCTGAGAGCCGCGCGCGCGCAACCCACGCCGCAACAGAACACGTGACGAACGGGCTATGCAATGCATGTATTTTTAAAGAATCTATCTAGTCATTTACCTACAAATGCTACTTGATCTTGTCGGTAATGTAAAGGTTGCTGAAGACACTATTACGTTTGTATCCGATTTTCAACATGTGTTCCACTCTCCTTTAAACAAACAAGGCAAATTATAATGTAAATGATACTTTACGCAACTTACGGACTCGCAGGCAGCAATGTTACCTCTGTAAACTCCCCAACAATAAATCATGTTTGCATATTCGATAGTGTGAAAGATATTGTTATTTTATTATTATTACTTCAATATTAATTATGCACAATCTTAATTTCAAAAACAACAATATCGTAAACGTATCAAATGTAACAAAATACTTAAACTTCCTTGGAAATTCAACGACTACAAAAGGGCGCGCTTCCTGCTAAACTAGAGAGACGGGGCGTCACGCACCATTGTCAGCGTGAAATTGACCACATTTCGTGAATGCGCTTTGCGTTTAGCTAGGGGGGCGCGACGTGACTCACGATCGAACTTCAGTAAGGTCGCAACGTTAAAACATAGTAAATTATTAAAACATGTTCTAAGCTATTTTTTTCACGGCTATTTCTCCCATAGCCACTGAAATAACAACAGATACTTCAATGGTTATGGCTTCTTAAGCAAAGTTTTTCTAAAAATGAAAAAGATTTTGAATATTTGCTGAAAGATGAATGATCGATTCCACACGGTATAAGGCCGGGGAAAAAGGTTTTTCGTATTTCATAATAAATTGAAGATAATTTTTCATCACATTTTATTTACATTTAATTATAATATGTATACGCCATTTAGTTTAACAACTTGTTGCTATTTTGTAGGTTGTGACATAATTCAATTGCTGTACAACTTATGGGACTTTTGATTAAAAAACTGCGACAAGTAGTTTTGACAGTTCTCTCTTGATGTTAACCTAACACTACCTAAAGAATTCTGGGAAGACCGAAACAGGTGAAAATCTGAGGGTACAAGGTCAGAGCTATATAGTAGTTGCATTAACACTTCCCAACCAAACTCTCTCAATATTTGCTAAAGTTGTGTGTGGTCTGGCAGTATCATGGTGAAAAACCACATCCTTTTTGTTAAACAATTGCGGTCTTTTTTTTCTCTGCTTATTGCTTGAGTCTCATTAGCTGTTGACAGTAAAGATCCAAATCGATGGTTTTACTTAGCGGTAAAAGCTCATTCCGTAGTATATATGTTTTGCATATAATATAGGCAGCTTGTGGGTAGGTAAATTCAGTTTGCAATAAACTCCATAATAACGCAAACATATAGTTTTCATACATATCACATTCCCACCAAACACATAGCATCAACTTAGTTCCGCTATAGTCTGTGGAATTTGTTTGCATTTTGATTATGATCTTTTTCGCACGTTCTTGTCGTAGATGATACATTTTTCATTACCAGTGATCAATCTTTACAAAAAGGTTTGGTATTAATACGTTTCAATAGAGAATCGCAAATGAGTACACCATTCATTAGATTTCTTTCAGTAAGCTCGTATGGGATCCAAGTATCAAACTTTTTGTATACATCAAGCTTTTTAAATGGGTTGAAACCGTTTTGTGATCATTCCCCAACTTTTCAGCTATATTGTAAGAATGAATATGCCGATTTTCCTTTACTTTTTCCAAAATGACATCGTCTTTATCCGTAACAGGACAATCAGAGTTAGGTTCATCTTTGACATCAAAATCACCGGACTGAAAACGCTTGAACCAGTTTTGTGCTACTCTACTGACACTACATTAGGTCCATAATCGTCACGAATATTTTTCGCGGCTTGTATCGCGTTTTTCCTTTTTTTGTAATAAAACCTTTAAATTTATCAAATTTTTACATTAGATTCACTTAATTTGGTGAACAGAAAAGCAATAGAAAAATGATGGGACACCATTTTTAATTTTCATTTCTCCATTTTAAAATGTCATCTTTTTAACGGTATCAAAACTATCCAAACACAAATAGCATAACCAAAGAGATTTTACTGCAGCTTTTTACTTATAAAATACGAAAAACTTTTTCCTCCACCTAAGAAATACGCACTTTGCCTTATTTTGGCTATGTCGTCGCTATTCCGGATTCGGCTACTTGCTCATCCGAATTTAACATTCGGCTGAAATGTCGCAGCTGACTTAAGATTATCGAATTATAATCTTCGAAATCAAAACTTCTAACTACCTCGATTCTGGATTTCGCCAAGTTCAAATTACAAATCACCGTCGTCTAAGTACACGGAAATGTTACGAGTGCTTTTAAGCACACTATTTTCTATTTTTTGTATTTGCTATGGTTTTTTTTTCAGCTTAAGCATTTTTTTTTACTCAAATTTTGGCCTGGAACATTTGTCACAAATTTATAATATACACTTTGTTTATTAGGTTCATAGGTATACATTGTAAATTCAATTCAATTATATATATATATATATATTTCCCAAATTACACATATGATTGTTAAGAATTCTTTATGAGAACATATGGAAATCCATATTTGGCTTACTTTTGACATAACAAAATTGAGACAACAGAATAAATCACGCAGCCGGAATTATAATGAACTTCGGACGCGTATAAATTTATTTCCGTTGTATAATTAAAATTTTCACAAACGAGTAGTACTGTTTGAAGATTTTGCTTGGTTTCGATTGAACAACTGAACATCATAGATCATCTGGCGGTCTAGGCGGAGCGATTAAATTTTTGACAGATTTTCGTTAAGTTAAATTCGATAAAGTCTTTCAGTGGTGTGTTTCAAACTCTTATTGGAATAATTAACTGCTAATTATTATAGTTAACAGCTAAACACATCGAACTACGTCGTTTCATTTTCACAATTGATAATTAACCGATAATCTTATATATAATGCTTGAGGTACGTGCGGCAACCTCCAAATGTTAAATTAACTTTCAAAATCCGCCATTTTGGTATTTGTGACATTGACAGTATATTTTAGATTTAATTTGATTATTTTCTTAATATATAACAGTAACTAGCTTTCACCCGTTGCTCCGCCTGCATGGACATCGAATAAATTGTTTCGTCTTTTATATAGACTGAGCACGCTGTCAACAATACTCTCAACAATACCCGATGTTGTTCCTTCTTGCCATTTCAGTCCTGTCTCTGCTTTTGATTACTATTCCGGTACCGACCTAGATTTCAGTTCAAAATATTCATAATTCATCAGTGGCTCTGCCCGCGTGGACATATAGCGAATTTCTCATCTTTTGTATTGACCGATAACGTTACCAACCATGATACATATCTCAGTCCCGATATCGATTTCGTAACAGAAGCACTTTCAGTAATGCACTATTTTTTAATATGAAACGATCTAAGGAGCTCTTGATCCTGGTCTCGGTCTGGATCACAATTCCGATCCCAGGTCGATATTGTATTTAAACCTTTGTTTATCAATGATGTTATCAATAACCGATTGGCATAATGAATTCGTTACATGGCTACACAGGCAAAGTCAAGAATAAAAGCTAGTATATTTGTAAATTATACACGTTATTTTGGCGTATAAGCTATATTAGTGTAAAGTTTCAGCTAATTCTGTTCCGCTATTAAAGCTTGATTGAGTAACGAACATACAAATTTTCACATTAATAATATTAGTAGGATTTTAAAATACTGGTCATCCCAGCCAAGTAATAAAATACAGTTCACATTCATTCATTACTATGGGAATGTAATGACCTTTAATAATTATTTAAGGGCTTCAATGCGAGCAAAGCTGCGGGTATAAGCTAATTAAATATATACTTACTGGAATGCTAGATGGCTTTGAAGTCATTAGATTTTAAAATTATTGAAAAACAATTATATCTGTCCAAATATTTATTTTCACCCACCTTAATAAATATTTTTTTAATAAAAAGTATCCTATATGTCCTTTCTAATACCTTTGAGAATATGTGTACACAGTTTCATGATGATCGGTTGACTAGTTTTTGCGTGAAATGGTAACAAACAAATTCACATCCACATTTATAATATTAGTAGGGATATTATAAATGTGGATGTACTCAACGTACTCAAGATTCGTAGCCGGTACCTTACGATTGCCTTTCTCCTTACAAAGAGGTGCAATGACCACTTTGCACGATTCATTAAGCATCCTACGGCTTTTCCAGAAATCATTAAAGTGCTTGCAAGCTTGCCACTCTCCCTAACCTGCCCCACAGAAGCTCTGACGAAACGCTATCGTATCCGGCAGCTTTTCCAACTTCCATACGTTTTAGGGTTTTCATAATTTCATCTATCGTAATTTCACTTTCATTTCCATTATAAGTCATATATATATTCAGTTGTAGTAATACTATCATCTGCAACTCGACACATGCAAAAGCGCTTAATATAAACAATTATATTGTTTTATCCTAGAAATATTCCCTTTAAATACTTGCATTCTTCTTGTCGGGGTGATGGGTGCCATTGCATTGCAAGTCCGACTTAAAAAATATACAAAACGTACAACTTGAAAAAGATTGTATGGTGAAAACTTGATAAAAAGAAGTGGGCTTCCGTATATGTGATCCTACAACATAGGTAAAGCTTCTATTTCCTTTTTTCTACTGTACTTATCTACGCAATCTCGAATCTTAAGTACATTCATATATGATGTACTTAAGATTCGAGGAAATATGAACACCAAACTAATTTTTTTTGTTGTACAAGCCTTCGCAATTAAACACTGCTGTTATGTGAATACCTAAAAAAAATTACTACTTGATTCTAGCAATTTTCACGTATAATTTGAGTAATTTGAAAATATGATAAACGGCATATGTTTTTCACGGAAAATTTTTACGATTCCCGATATAGATAACGGAGAAAATGCAAATAATCATGTAGAACACGCCGGCGAAACAGTTGCGTGACGTCATAAACAACAAAACGGGTTGCGGCGGAGGGGGGAGCGGACCGAAAAAAATTAACCGACCGTCGCAAAAAAAGAAAACGCCGAAATCAACGCGGGCGCTGACCCTCGTCATTCGGTTTTCAGTTGAAAAGTTCAGGAGTTCGCGCCGCGGCCGTCCGCTCATTAAACAACCTTTGAATGTTTGAACGCGAGATAGGGGCCGGCGTTATGAGCACGGAGACGCTATGATTTATCGAGCGCGCCGGCCCGCGGGCCCGGGTTCATATCGCCGTTGCCGTTCTGCCTTTAAGCTTTCACGATTAAGGCGACACCCCGTTGTTTGCCCGAATCGGAATATCGTGGAGATGACTTCTTTCTGTTAGGTAGAAAAAATTAGCTGGCGTACGAAATCCTTAAATACAGATTCATCAAATATTTTATGAAAGCTCCATCGATTTTTAAATTCATCTCTCAAAACATTAGCAAAATATTTATGCAAGGAACCTAGAATCATTTCGTAGACTATCGTACTGCAAAGGAGTGACGCATTATTATTTGGAATAAAAAAAGTTTGAGTGTAAAAAACTAAAAACTAAAAACTGACAAGGCAGTAGTTACATTCGTTTGTCCACAGTTTCATATTAACAACAAAAAAAATGACATGAAATTTGCAATTGCCATAAGTTTAAAGCATCGTAAGCAACTATCATATCACGCTTTATAAATCTGAAAAATCCAATTAAAATACAATTTGACGTAAATATATACATCCCAATGATATCTGATATATTGTATTAAAATTCCATGAAAATTAATAATTCGCAGACAAATATTGCACCCTCTCTCCCGATTTTGTGTATTTATAACGAACACTAAACTTTTTTTCTTGTATCTTCTTTATATGATTGTATGATGGTTCGAATAAGACATGTGCCTGTGTCATTTTACCAGAATCAATGAAAATGGTCTATAATAGTTTGTAATGAATTACAAAGCTGTCGCATATAATGGGACAAATTGGGCAAAGGTATATATAAGACTTCCTTTTATACCTTTCGCTATGGAACCCTAAAAAGCGGTATAGAAGAATTTAACGTAGCGAACCAAACTTTCGGGTACATTGTTATACTTCGCTAAAGAAAAAAAATGTTAAAATTTTAATGAATAATTATCATCAGTCTATTCAGTATAGTCTTCTAGAAACTCATTTATTTATGGCGAGTAATATTCGATTTCGAGGCATTGGACTCGTAATCATATTTTACGCTTTATAAAGATTTTTGCCCGAATCAGATGCAAATTCGTAATTTCCGGGTACCCCGTGAAACTCGGTTACAAATATTGCCAATCATCTTCGCGGTCTACGAATGTCCCGCCTACCTTGAATACGAACCTCTTTCAGGAAAGTGTGCCTTAATCGCCGCGTTGGGCTGTCAATCTCTCGCATTCGTGATGTTCTTGCTTATTTTGCCTTTCCGTCATTTTATATTTTCGCTTCACCTTACACATATTATTGTAGTCCTGACGCATTAGTGCCAAACTTTCTCGATATGTGGTGGAAATGTCACGTTAATCATCTCCGGTATGCAGACTTATTACCAATTTTTTTTCCTTCACCATTAAGGCAAATGATAACATTCATGTTACAATCCAGATATTAATTAAAAATTCTGAATCATTTAGAACAGGGATCGAACTTGGATTTTCTGCGTCTCAGGCGGGCGTTTTAAACACTAACCTATCACTGCTATTTTTAACTATCATTAATGCATTATAAAAATTTGGACCGTTTTCTTCTATTTATTTTTACTTTATATACTTGCTAGCTGTACAAAATTACGTGCCTATGGTTTATTAAAGAAGAAATTTCCACTGCTATCAACCCTATGACTTATTTCATTAATTATATGCATTGTGATTAATTGACATATAAATTATAATACCTATTATGTAAAAAAAAAACAATTTAAATTGTAGTTACCACAAAAAAAAAAACATGAAAACCTATAGTAAAAATAAATAGATAAATGAATAATACTAAATTTAAATTCCGAATATGCCGCCCCGGTTCGGACCTGACGCAAAAATCTCTATTATACTCGAAGCATCGCTGCGTTGAATTGACACAGAGAGATATTTATTTAATATCGAGAGCTAATATCGCCGCATAATTCAAATATTACAATTCAGATGTTTCCTTTTGAGCATAGATCCAGGGGCAGATGCTGTTACTCGCGATGCGTTTTGGGACGGGACGCTGCGAACGCACTGACCCAAGTGGCATCCAAAATGAGTAGACGTGGGCGTTATTTCACGTCACTAGATACAATAGCCTGTGACGCGATATGTAACTGAATCACTAGTTTCGAGTCAACATAAAAGTAGTAATTTTTGTAAATGCGTTATTCTCAAACGCGTGATGCCATATCACGCATCACACCGAACTAGTAGTGGGCGATATAAACAAATGACAGTGAAAACGTTGAAAAAGTGTAAATAAACTGTAAATATTAATAATCATTGTATATACAATCAAATTAACTTTTAAATACGCCTGCATTAATAATTTTATTAAAAATCATAATTTCATAGTAAACACCAATCAATCATAAATATATTTAATGCAGTCAGTCCTAAGCCTAAATAAAGTATGAAGGGAAGTTAATTTATTCATTTAACTGTATAGCTACAAACAGAAAACAGTGATTTAATTTATTTTCGTTTCGTGTGTAACTGTATAGTTGGTGGACGTATTTATGCAAACAATCACAGTAGCTGAATGAAAATAGCTAGTTACAAAAATCACTAGTTTTAAAACAGGTGACGACGACCAAGTCACTGGTTTTGTTACGTTTCTTGAAAATGACGTAACGACCCACACCTAAAAATGAGACAACGCGTCCAATGCCAGGGGACTCCCGTCAGTCCGTCCGGTCACTCCATCCGAGCGGCTAAGGGCGGGAGGTTCAAGGACACTGAACGCTAGTAGAAACCAACGCCCGGCGAATGATGTCGTTAATGGCGCGATGACACGGGATCCCGCCGTTGACTTGTGGTTATTAATTATATTACTAACTAGGCCAACGACTACGGACGCGTGGTGCTTCTCGAGCTTATATCTCTTATTGCATAGTTACGGACTTATTGTTATCTAAACACCTATATTTTCCAAGCTATTACCTGCATTAGATACTAATGCATGCCCGTCTTTATGTTGCGAACTGTCTATTTCTTTAGCGAATATAATCGAAATATAATCATACACATCTCACTCCTTTTAACATTTGCCCGCAACTCCGCCTGCTTGTAGAAAATTGTTCTATAATAGAGCATGATAGTGTAGTCCAATTCCCACTCCAATAAGCTCGCTTTGTTATTAATAATATTATATATATAAATAATATATAAATACCCTTCACATGGCATATACCGTCGAAAAATAGGTATTAAACTATAGATTATTTTTCCCATATCTTTGTTTATTTAAACAGTTATCAATTTTACACATTTATCCTTGAAAGTGTAGCTCTCAACGTATAATGTTATAAATTTCTTTGATATGTTACAAAATACATGTCTTGATTTTTTTGGTTTTATTATTATTTAACGTAGATTTAATAAACAGACATTAATCCGTATAGTATTATAGAAGCTTTGTTGTATATTAATTCAACTAATAAACTAGTAGTATGTACACAAACATAAGGAATATAAATATACATTTCTATTCATTTAAATGATTATTATTATGGTGAGAATACTCACACTTCCAGAAAAGGTAAAAATTACACGCGCGGTGTTTAAAGTTTGTACACAAACTCGCAACATGTCGTTTTGGATACAAGCAAATGACAAGTGTATGTACATCAAAGGTGATATATACCTTTGTATACCCCATACTGAGAACAGCGCTGTAAGCTTAAATACAAGAATAAAAATAAAAATTGTTCTCCTGACAACTTACACTGTATATAAAATTATTATTTTTATTTTGAAAACAATATGGCGGGTGTTTTTACGGAAATAAAGAATGTAACGTTACAATTTTACTAAATGTGATACTCATGATGTAAATATGAAGCATTTTGTCTTCGAGGATAACTTGAATTTATTTGCGCATTTCGTATTACGTTTGAAATATGCTCGCCATATTTCTGCTCGAGATTGTGAAAATATTCAATTTGGATCACGTACTTTTAAAGCCCGTGTCGGGCAGCTTCTGGTAAACTACAGAGAGTACGCTGTGACGGCGTCCGCAATGAATAATAAATGCGTGCCAACATGACTTCCATTTATTATCTAGAAACGTTTACGCACATTTTCCTTTTCGCTGCTCGTCATCAATTTCTTCGACCACATACACGTTCTGATATTTTTTATAATTAACGCATATTATTATATCAGTCATAAAGCGACACGCTGACTAGCCGACTGGCTGACTTCTATGACTCTAAATTACGATAATTTTTTAATTTTGAATTATGCTTATAAATACGTATGTATCTTTATATGCATGTTCGGCTCCATGCGCCGGTCGAGCGCGGGGGACTTAAGGTTAATGCCTTTCGATCTGAAATAAAATGATTGTGGAAGAACAGGCCGAATAAAAAATCCGTCACAAACATGCGATGCCAGGCGATCGCTCTGATAGGGCTCACGGATACCTCCGCACGTGAAAAAACGAGACGGCCGTCTGACCCGCGCCGAGTCGCCGACGTCCGATAATTGAGATTTCACTTCAAAGTGAAGTACTTCAAAGCGGCGACATCTGGCGACATCAAAGTCGAGTTATATTAGAATTATGTAAGGGTTTTTTTTTAATAACTTTACATGCGTTCATCCGCGTCTCCGCTCGGGAAAACGTGGATAACTTACGTCCGATATCGATTAAAAATGCTATGTCGATTTCGGTTCTAATTAAAATCCCACTCTTCACTCCATCAATTCATTACCCCTTCCTCGCCTGCTCACCCCTCCCCATATACCCTATACCTATCCAAGAGATTGGTACCGCATTGGTGATTCTTCTGAGGTTGCGATTGTCTATGGACGGCGGCGACCACCTGCTTTTGCTTTTGGTAGCTCGCATGCTCGTTGGTTTTTCATTCTTTAAAAAAAAATGAAATTCTTTATAATCACTGAATACCTTAATTTAATAAAGGTTATTTCTCTGGTACTTCCAGAATTTAAGACCTGAATTGTATTAGTTATGGAAAATTATTACTGAACCCATTACTTTTAAATATATAAGCTTTTAAAGGAAGTTCGGTCTCTGCACGAACTTTCTTTACAACTTTACGAAAAGACTTTATAAATAGTAATTAATTTGTGCGTACAATTTTGATTCAATTACATCAAAGTAATTTCATTAAGTTTATAAGTGTTACTCGAAAAATGTCATAAAAGATAAAAAAGCTGCTTTGAATTATTTTTTGTATTGATTTCTTAGCTAATCCATAATATGTGTTGGATTTCTCTACGAAAAGTTTTAGGGACTTGAAGATATACCTGTTTTAAGTATTACGACGAAAACTTATTTTATAAGGGTTACGCAATTAAAAGAAAAGCAGTAAACATAATTCGAACCGCCTAATAAGCATTTCCCGGGGCGAGTTCGAGGGCGGGCGGGAGGTCTCGCGTTTTAATCTCAGCCTTTGAATATCATTTTAAACAAGTTTCCTCTCACCTTGACTCAGAATAAGACGTTTTCAAAGCTTTGTAAGTGACAGCGGAAAGTGGGTTATAATATCTAAAAAGCTCGAAAATTTATTCGCTCACAAAATCCGCGACGTAAGCGCCGCCTGCCGCCTACATTACAATAAATTTCGATAATCGCTCCATGCGCGAAGGGGAAATTCAAAAGCACCATTAAAATAACTTTTAAGGAAGCCGCCGAATTTAAGCTTTCACAAGTGCGCGGATAAATTAGTGGGACACAATATACTACTTTATTATTTGTTTTTCATTTTCGCTCTCGTTGGCATTGTATTGCAAGTATTGCAAGATCTTCAACACCAAAGATCTTTGTTTCCAGAAAGAACAAATGAAATTCTACGTATAGAAAACACATAAACACACACGCGCGCGTGTTTTTGTGTGTGTATGTATATATAATATGTAATATATAGCTAAATTCAGTGTTATGTAGCGAAAGACATGACAGGCATCTCTGTAGTTTTGACTTGTGCGTTTGCTCCTGTCTCCATCTGTCCATATTCCTCTATGTCACAGTCTTATAATTCTGTCATTTTTCATAGATTCTGACATAATCATACAGACCATATGTGAATCGCCAAACACTTACATAGTTATGAAGAAAAATTGTTAGGAGTAGCGAACGAGCAAACACAGTGTAATCATTTTTAAAGGATCACAAAAATATTCAACAAGCGAGTGTTGAATTGCCCATTACGTGCTTGCCCCTATGCAATGGGCAATTCAAAACATTCCCCTAGAGGGTGTGAAGTGCTGAAAAATGTGTTTTACTTCGACTTATACGTAGGTGACGCTTGAAATTTTTAGAACTGGCCACTTAGAATTTGTAAAATAAATATATATATAAATTTTACAAATGGAACTCTTTGCCACCCTCATTGTGTATATTTCACCCATCTGTCCCTTGCTTTTATACATTTAAAGTAAAAAAAAAATTGTTCTAATGTCAACATGAAAATAACGCCAGAAAATTTTAGTGCATCATTTTCCTGACACTCGTTGCCAATTAAGCCAATAAGAAAGTTATAACAGACATCGGTTGGCCTTTCATGATGAAACCCCATCCCTTGCCATTTTTTACAACTGGTTTAACGAGTTTAAATCTGACTGACGATCTGCGTGAGGGACGACCTTCTACGACCACGATCGAAGACAACATCAGCGCTGTGCGGCTCACGATAGAAACTGACAAAAAAGTGATCTACCAGCATATTTGAACAATCTTAGGTATTGATATGAGTCAAATGCGCAAAATCCTTCATGAACATTGAGAGGTCCAGAAAGGTTTGTACTCGGTGGATACCTCATAATTTCACCGGAGCTCAAAAATTCTGTCATGCTAATTGGTTTCTCGAAATGATGCAAAGATTTGCCGTTGATGACTCGAATGCTATATACGACACAGTTGTAGATGCAGAAAGCTAAATTTACTGTTACGGTTCTGAAACCAAAAGACAGACTGCATAGTGCTTCCTTTCGAAGAGTTTTAAAGTAGAACAAGATCGAAGCGTCGGAAAAAAATATAGTGGCTTCTTTCTTTTAAATTACAGGTCGTTATGAAACAATTGTTTTAGAAAATAAAAATACAGTCACTGTAGACGGGTACACTAACAATTACTTGCCTCCAATTTTGAAAAAAGGTCAAAGGACGGGGAAAAATTATCTCGCAGTAGTATTCTCCTTCATGACAACACTTCACCAGATACAGCCAGTCAATCAACTAACTATTTGAAGACGTTAGGTAAAGTATACCGTCTCCGAACCCGACCTCACATTTCTATTTATTTCCCAAAATAGAAGAAAAACTTCGAGGAAAGTGGTTTACGGACGCCAATGAAGCAGTGACTGCATATGAAAAGTAATAATTTTGATTGTGATTTAGCAAACTGTTTCTCTCAGTGGTTCCAACGAATACAAAGTTGTATTGGTCTCAATTGACACTATTTTGAAAAGAACAATAACAAAAAGAACTTGCTGGTTTGCTCAGTTTAAGATTTTCTAAGCATTTTGAGATTGACTCATAGATATTTCACCACCAAACATATATATGTATATACTCTACCACCTACACTATGTGCGTGCGTGCGTGCGTGCGGGCGCGTGTGCGCGTGCGGGCGTGTGCGCGCGTATGTGCGCGTATGTGTGTGTGTGTGTGTGTGTGTGTGTGTGTGTATGTAATAGGGTAGGTGGTAGAATATTGAGGATGTTATATATATAGAACATCCTCGATACCTTACCCTATTAATATAGCTTTAAAAAACACAGTCCTCTTTTACACTGCATGGTAATCCAGTTATAAGTAAAATATGTACGTACATATACCACTTTTATCCACTAAATCCTGACCAATTTGCTGGGTGCATGCATCTCTAACACAACAATATCCGTTGTTAGCGGACCGGAAGAGAATACTGCGTCAACTCGACTATAGGGGAGCTCCGATATTGCTCCGCCTGGTTTATATTTTGGATTATTGCGCTCGTTGGAGCATGATCTTTGAGATAATGATGAAATTAAAGTGGCATTTCTATTTTTGTAGTTATACATCTCCTGACGTCTTAACAAATTATGATGAGAGTAAAATTTTAGAATGTCGTGCGATGCGTGTGCACTCTCAGCAAAATTTTAACACTACGAAGTTGATAATTGTGTAATCAAATATTCATTAACAAAGTCCAGAGTGCCGATGTAGTAGAAATATAAAGGTCTTTATATCCGGAGACAAATTATTATATAGAGTTATAGGCAACGCCTATAACCTATAATATGCGTTCAAACCGTTTTTAATGCGTGTTTTCAGATACATAGGATGTTTGTCCACATATATACTATATACAGAAGCGATTGATTTTATTAATGTTATGAATATTTTATAATAAATTATTCGCATGTAAGTCAAAAATTAACTTATTATAATAATAAAAAAAAACCTCAACGCGCAAAATAAACACTCGCACCCACTTTTTTTAGCAAATCATAACAATAATAATCATCAAATACAAACCTTGCCTATGTTTCGAGCACGGTGTCATACAATGTTGCCGTGTTGTCAGATAGCACTAACTCATGCCTTAAATATACAAATTCCTAGTCTAAGCACCCGAGTAATCAGTATTTCGAGAATGGAGGGTAACTTAGTGGTTTGAAATTGTTTTGATGGTGGGAACACGTACGCCAAAACTGGGCACTTATGTCACCACAATAGAACAAAAACTTACTAAGATGAGGGTCGGAGTCCCACATCCTGGGTTCAGTATTATTCTACAAACTAAAGCAAAATTTGTATGTAGATACAAATGCAATAAAACATTATACCTTATAAATTTGAAAAATTTGATCTAATATAATTATTGGTATCGATACATATACTCTACATATATATATATATACGATAGTAAGGGTCATACACAAAATTAATGATTTCAGAATCTAATAAACCACAAACATACACGTCACAAAAAAGTCACTTTAGAACTTGTAAAGCGCTTTTAAATTGCTGTCTACCGACAGCCCACACAATGGAGAGTGCGAAAAATTCATCTCTCAATTTTATGTACGGAGAGGCATTCCAAATTTTTCTCGTAATACCTTTACGAAAATAGCCGTGTTATAATGCCGTGACATAAAAACGGACATGATGAAATTATACTTAGAGTAGATTGAATATTTTTCAAAATTCGTAAATACGATACCGTAAATAATTTATATGGAAATAGTAGCTTGTAATTTGTAATATTTTCCCGGTAAATAAATATATCAATAGTAATAAATCCGTATATTTTGTCAGGTATTAGTTAATTTTACAGCGAATGTAAATACATTATTCGTTCATCAGAATTAAGGGTAATAAATAAATTCTATACACATAGCTCAGGCTAATATTATTTGTTTATAGACTGACAAAATCTAGAAATACCAGATTATTGTTAAGTGTGAGTTGCGAGAGCGTGCGCGCTGACATGCGTGTCACTATACGAGCATAGTTTAGACATTCGTTACATAAATAGATACTATATGATTTTACTCTGAAAAAGTTAATTTTATAATGCTTCTATTTAAATCGATACTAAAAAACGTGATCAATATTATAGGTACAATGTTCGGTAAAAAAAAATACTCGCCCGATATCGCGATACTGTTATTCGCAACGCAATCCCAAAGCCGGTCTGCTCGTGACATTCTCATTAGAAGCTGGAACAAACTGACCTGGCGCGCCCCCGATGACTGCATCGAATCCTTTTAGAACAGCTTTTCCTCGGGGGAGGAAGATTTTTCATTTCTAACCGACGAAAGCATCGTTATATTAATACAAAAGGACGAATTTTTGATGAAATTTCTGATGAAAACGAATTTTTCTTTGTCCGAGCAACAGTTAAAAACTACTGAATCTATCGATACGGGACTCTCGATCATTCGACGCGAAATCGTTTACAGGTCGTCAACTACTTGTCCTTTGAATGCGTGAATCATTCACTTTTATTCACTTTAATAACCTCTCACGCCCAGCGCAGCGTGCGGGTGACGGGTGTTTAATTGTTAAATCTCTGATTTCACTTACGTCAAAAACGTCTATTTTGTTTCACGCTTAGAAAACAGATCGTGGTAATACTTTTAAAACTGTATTCGTTTTCGTGCCACATTGTTCTACAATTTGAAATTTTTCCTTGGAAAGGACGAAGCGGAAATAAATACTGTCTTTTGTGTGCAGTCCGAGTTCAGGCTTTCAGCGGCGTATGCGCGGGAGCCGCGCATGCAAAAAATATGGCCGTCAACAAAGAGAAATCCGCACTACAATGAGCGGCGTAGGTAAATTATTACACAGCTCTGAAACTAGCGTATTGTACGAACGCGGCCATTGTCGTGAGCTCTAACCGTTTGATGTCAGCGTAGGTATAGTCGTGACAGAGAAAGAGTAAACTATTAAAATTACAAAAATCACAAACCTTTATATATAATAAACATTATAAACCTATAATGAAATAAAATAAGTTAAACGTGTCATTCAAAATATTGGTTCTTTATCCATAATTTTCTCAAAAATGGCCAATACTTTGTTTTCTAGTTTTTGAAGTGATAACTTATTTTTATGAAATTTCGCTTAGGTAAAATATTATAAGTGATATTGCATCACCGATGTTTACTTTCAAAGAATTTGTTACAGTATTGAAAAGAGTAGTGACACATAAATATATACATAGAATTGTTTCACCCTTAATCTAATGAATTTGTAAATTACACACTCGATGTGTTTTACTCTCAATGGAAATAATTAACTGTTAACTTTTAAGTTACACGCTAAACACATCAAAATATCTCAAACATTACTTAGTTAACTGTCAATCTTGAAATTTGAACAACTTATTTTTACGTGTTTACGTTTTAACTGTAATAATTATCGGTTAATTATTACAATTAAGTGTTTGAAACACAACGCCGTAACTGCGTCACTAATTAACCTAAAACGAAATTCATTTTGCTTGCAAACTCTTTTACACAACTATCTTAGTTTTGAAGTGCAACTTTCTATACGCACGTTAGACGTTTTGCGGGTGAGCAAAATCATATGAATTCGCGTCACCATGTCACCACGTCATCGACATGTTAGTGCAGTATATTTTAAATTTAATTGAAATAAAATATTATTGTTTTCATTATTAAAATAAGAGGCTTATTTTGTAATCGAAATATTCAATCTACAAAAAACTCGCACAACAAGCAATAAAACAAATAAAACTCAAACGTATAAATGAGACAAAAACCAAAGCTCTATGGAAAATTTTTTGCTAAGCGAAATGTCAGTTCAACCAAAACAACAGCAGGCGAGGAAATTCTGTTGACTTCGAACAATTCAGATGAATAACAATTGAGACCCTCAGTCCAGAAGAATGAAACTGCACCCTCTATTTTCGTGCGACGTACAAGAGACAAGTTTAATAGTATTATGAATACTTCATGGACGACCAACTTTCTATCAAATGTGCAAAATGAACTCCATCTAGGTACATTACGACAAAAGACTATTGTTTCGCGTAATGCACAAGTTATGCAATATTTGATTTTTTTATGGAAGTCAGTGAGCGCATATTCTCAAATGAATGGCAGTAATGCGACAAAATTGAGAATCCATCGGTCGTCGTGATGCACGGTTATCGATTAATAGCATTTTAACGCGATAACGTAATACGCATATTGATAGACGTCTGCATATTGCCTCCATATCTAGTTGATAATGATTCGATTTCGATTACTTAATTTTATTAGCGTAATAGAACACATGATAAAGCTATAAATCTAGAAGCGAGGCTTGTGACCAGCAGTGGACGTCCAAGGGCGGGGACGTATAACGTCAACACTGTTTAATGGGGGCTAATTTCGCTCGCCAGATGTCGCTTCTCTCGGGACCGAGGTGACACATGTCATACTCTCTGAAAGTTGTGTTTTATAAGGTACTTTCTGTTTCAAATAAACAATAAAACAATGGTATTGGTTATGCTTTGCTCACCTTTTATAACTTTATTTCATAATTCTAATTTTAATTCATTTGCTATGGCTACGATACGCTTGTTATAACGTGGCGTCTAATGAATTAACATCTGAATTTCGATACCTCGAGTGTCAATTAAATTATTATATAATGAGTATCACAAGCTATTGCTTGTGTTTTGTTGTGAATTAATATTATTTTAAGGGTTTTAAGGACCACTTCCAGACATTTTTTTTAATTGCAATAAAAATACGATGATATTACTTTTTAGGATTTTCAAATAAGAATAGCAAGATAGTAAATCATGGAGTCACAGGAAACCAATAGGACGTCCCACTTGTATTAGTTTATATCTTGACTCAGAAACTTCTGGGAAAATATAAATTCATATGTAAAAATTAAGTCTCCAAATATTATTTTTATTTTTGATAAATGGCATAAAATTCAATTTTTCTTGTATTACATTATTCTTATACTATTTTCTTACACCAGTATATTTTCATTTTGTGTGGACAAATTTATCAAAGGCACATTAACGCAACCCTCAAACTAAATACGAGTGTAGAACTTTCCAGTTAATTAATTATAATTCTTCTAGCGTAATTGGTGATTAATTCATCTGAAGCCAGTTAAATACATTAAAGCAGGCAGGGACTTGCACAGAGAGCCCGCTAGACCTAAAACAAAGCCAGACGGCTTGATCGCGGTAACGAACCATCATTAAGGCACGATTTTGAATTTCATTTAATGATACATGCTTTATTATGTATATAGTGTTCACTTAATGAAATAATAGCTTAATAACATTAATGGGTTGCATATAACTTAGAAATAATGTTAGAAATAATCGACCTTGTTTTAATGGAAATATTAGCATGGTTATTTATTATATAGCTTTTTTTTAGCTATAGCTATTACGCATTTTTTAAATTAATTTAAATGAGCTATTCTTTCATTCGTGATAGTATTATATTAACAAAAAATCAATTACACACAAAAATAAATTAATAAACACACAAGTATCATCGGTAAATTGTGATGTATTGAATATAAGGTAACTTATATAACCACTTGTAAATTATACATTTTAACAGAATCTTAATAATTGTTTCGTAAATTGTATTCTCGTTGATATCGTTACAAATAAGACATAGTTGACGGTACAAACAAACACACAGGACTTTAGAACCAGCACAAATTCGCTGGCAATTTACCTAAAATCAACTAATCAAACCGCAACGCTAGGTATTGTGTAGAGAAAATCTTGTGGTGTCGGCGTGGCATCTATTGATTAGGGCTGAGCCCCGATCGAGTGGGTACAGTCGGCACTCCACACGCGGCAATACATCCAGGTGAGCACCGACACGTGTCTGTGGTACGCTACAATGCCATATCCCGCACGTATAGGTGGAGGTAATAAAATAAAAAGAATAAAAAATCTGCGTTGGCGAAGTACGAGGTGAAACCGCGTGTCCGTATATTAAATTTGTTTACATGTACTAATTTATTATATTTTTCATATACGCATATAGGTTTTTGATAACAATATTTGGTATATTCATTTTCTATTGAATCTTTGGTGATTATAATAATGAGAATTAAAGAAACGATGAAATGTTGATTATTTTTTTGAAAACTCCTCTTCTTTTAGTAGAATATGAATTGATCCAGATTTATTTATTTAATAAGACCCAAAATTAAAAATATGCTTTTAAAACCTTACACCAAATCGAAACCCATATACTTAATTTATTTTTCATTTTAATTAAATATCATATATACAAAAAAAATGTTTTTTACTGTAAGCAGATGCTGACCTTTTGACTTTTACAATGATAGACAGTATGTTCCTGTTATTTCATTACAGTAGCACATTTTACAACAACCTTTTTTCACATCAAAATGTTTACACTGTAAACCTAAAGAAAAGCGAATTGAGGTACGTTAATAACCGTTGTCACCGATGCTACGTTTACGCCGTAAGCCCAGAGCAAAGCTGACTGAGGTACGTTAACAACCGTTGTCACCAATGCTACGTTTACACCGTAAGCCCAGAGCAAAGCAGATTGAGGTACGTTAACAACCGTTGTCATCGATACTACGTTTACACCGTAAGCCCAGAGCAAAGTAGATTGAGGTACGTTAACAACCGTTGTCATCGATGCTACGTTTACACCGTAAGCCCAGAGCAAAGCTGACTGAGGTACGTTAACAACCGTTGTCACCAATGCTACGTTTACACCGTAAGCCCAGAGCAAAGCAGATTGAGGTACGTTAACAACCGTTGTCATCGATGCTACGTTTACACCGTAAGCCCAGAGCAAAGCAGATTGAGGTACGTTAACAACCGTTGTCACCGATGCTACGTTTACACCGTGAGCCCAGAGCAAAGCAGATTGAGGTACGTTAACAACCGTTGTCACCGATGCTACGTTTACGCCGTAAGCCCAGAGCAAAGCTGACTGAGGTACGTTAACAACCGTTGTCACCAATGCTACGTTTACATCGTAAGCCCAGAGCAAAGCAGATTGAGGTACGTTAACAACCGTTGTCATCGATGCTACATTTTCACCGTAAGCCCAGAGCAAAGCAGATTGAGGTACGTTAACAACCATTGTCATCGATGCTACGTTTACACCGTAAGCCCAGAGCAAAGCAGATTGAGGTACGTTAATAACCGTTGTCACCGATGCTACGTTTACGCCGTAAACCCAGAGCAAATCTGACTGAGGTACGTTAACAACCGTTGTCACCAATGCTACGTTTACACCGTAAGCCCAGAGCAAAGCAGATTGAGGTACGTTAACAACCGTTGTCACCGATGCTACGTTTACGCCGTAAGCCCAGAGCAAAGATGACTGAGGTACGTTAACAACCGTTGTCACCGACGCTACGTTTACGCCGTAAGCCCAGAGCAAAGCAGATTGAGGTACGTTAACAACCGTTGTCACCGATGCTACGTTTACACCGTAAGCCCAGAGCAAAGCAGATTGAGGTACGTTAACAACCGTTGTCATCGATGCTACGTTTACACCGTAAGCCCAGAGCAAAGCAGATTGAGGTACGTTAACAACCGTTGTCACCGATGCTACGTTTACACCGTAAGCCCAGAGCAAAGCAGATTGAGGTACGTTAATAACCCTTGTCACCGATGCTACGTTTACATCGTAAGCCCGATAATAGTCATAAATACAAATGTACGCCCCAGACCGAATCCTAAAATTGGTCATATGAATGCTGAACCCTGAAAAAATGGGTTCATGTATTGTTAGGTACTCATACTTACTTTGAGAATCTCAAATATTGTTGGTAAAGTCATATTTATCAGGCTATTGAATATCCCCAATGTTACCAATTAGATGATACATTTGCTGTCATTGTCACCCTCATATATTGTCGCGAAAATGGAGACGCATCAGCGACATATCTGTATTTGTACCAATTCCATGCATTTATATTTCGCATGACAAGCAAACGTCTGTTTAACTAGTGTGAAGTTTCTTAACTAACACAAAATAAGTTTATTATAATTAAAAAGTAAGTAATTAAATCATAGCATTACCAAAAAGAAAAACAATGATATTCATCTTCGTTTTTGTCTTTTTAACGCCTACAAAAAATTAAGTACAGTCGGAAGGAAAATCCATTATCGTATTAGTTGGCTCTTCTATTCGCGACTGTACGCTATAGGTATTTATATTGCAGTAATTAGATTGCGTTCGCTGTGAGGGACGTCTGTTGACTTTGATACCTATAAATCGATATCGATGTTATTACTCAATTAGACACTAAACAAACCTTGTGTTTATTGTTGCTTAAGCCATTAATTAAAACACTGATACTTTAGTTTCTTCAAATACTAGTTATCATAAAACGTATATAAAAAGTTATCTTATGGAAATTTATAACTATCAGTATATGAATTTCGTCTATCAGTATAAAATATTTGCTATAGTCTATCTGAACAAATGTAGATTTCCTCATATATGATGAATATATAGTGCACGTTACCAGACGTTTTATCGTTGGTCTTATAAAAAAAAATACATAGCGACGGGGGAAGAACTGTTCTCGAGGGGTCTCGGCTAGATAAAATCCGAGACTTGGAAATCCGTTTAGGACCCAGACTCTCCGACATAGCTCACAGAAAATGCAAGTTGGAGTGGGATGGGCAGGCCGCATCACTCTTGGAACTGACAACCATTGGGGAAGAAAGATGCTAGAACCATCCTAGGATGGCGACCTCGAACTGGACGTCGCAACGTTGGACGACTTCCCGCAAAGCCACTGTTGGCTACATACGGCCGAAGACCCGTCGGGCCGCGGGGTATGGGGAAGCTTAATGTCCAGCAATAGACGTGCAATGGTACGAGTATGAGTGCAGTATGGTAGCTAGTTAGCGAGAATAAAAGCGGCATGCATACGATTAGATATGTTATCGTTCAACGCGTGATATTTTTATTACGCGAACGACTCGTTCGAGACTTCCTCTCCCGCACCGTCACATTTCGCACATAAGCGCGCGGCGCGCCGGCGAAGAGCAGCGTATATCACGCATTTATGTGGCGCTTAGATATTTTTTGAGCAACGAAAGCTTTTTTGTGTCGCTCAGCTCGTAAGGGTCATTTCAGTTGGAAAATTAGTCACCAAAAATTAGACGAGTGTATCGTTAGGCTAAAAGCCACCATAGCACTGGCACTCCCATAGCGACCGCTGTTAGGAAGACAGAAACTCAACGTATACCGCATTTTTAGGGTTCCGAGCCGAAATGGCAAAAACGGAAGCCTTATCATTTCGTCATATCCGTTCGTCTGTCCGTCCGTATGTTACAGGCATTTTATTAAAAAAACTATAAGACGTATACTGATGAAATTTATAGCGTAGTTATTTGTATAAACCACTATTTAGTTAAATAATAAAAATAAATTACGTCACATCATACATGTAACACAAGCAGAAAAAAATTTTTAAGCATACTTCAACTAGTAGCACATATTTTGATAGTGCTTTTAAAACACTTTAAGATTTTT
The DNA here is from genome assembly GCA_005406025.1 of Eumeta japonica. Lineage (NCBI taxonomy): Eukaryota > Metazoa > Arthropoda > Insecta > Lepidoptera > Psychidae > Eumeta > Eumeta japonica. The sequence goes on from BGZK01001476.1 coordinate 82,231, forward strand.
AAGCAATTTTTCTGGTTACATAAATAATTTCGTGCATAATCGCTTTGAAAGTTGCAAAAATTCTCCCCCTACTCTTTTTTAAACTACATGCTCAAAAAATATGAGATAAAAAACAAAGGTAAAGCTCAATAAATGCTTTCAACAAAAATTACTTTGAATATCCGTTGAATTTATTGTTTTTGAGTCATTGCCCAAAAACTGCGCTTCTCAACAAAAGGACGTAAGTGCTACGAAGATACGCTCTATTGCTGATGCACTTTATATTAGTAATAGTAATAGTCAACGTACCTACTTGTTTTTCTGGTTATAGGCGACTAAAATGCTTATAACTATTCTGTGCGGGAAACATGGAAAAAGTTTAACGTACTTTTTTCATGTGTAGTGCATTTCTTTGTAATAATGGCTTCAGAACTTTAATGCCTAACCCATGCTAATGAGCATGGTCCGACACGCTCTTGGCCAGTTTTCACTAATTAGGATTATTATACGGGATAGATAAGTTCATTATTTGTATTTAAGAACTGTATGCGTCTTCAAGCTATCTATATCTAACCTATCAGTGTTTGCTCCATTCGTTCAAACGCAGACACTGAAGTCTCTGTATAAAGAGATATAGAGACTTCAGTGCCCTTATTAATCTGACGCTCCCACTATGTGTGAACCGGTTGTTCCGTATATAATTTATTTTCACTATATTAGATATTACAGATATATAAAATTTCTTAAAATATATTCGCCCTCGGCCAAAAATTGATCCGTAACGTTTGGAAAGGAAAAAACTTGTATACTAAATCTTCACATCAAATGTTTGGTAATAATAGCAGTAACGTTAAATTCCATATACATCGAATGTTCAACATTTCTGCGTTAAAAGTAAAACATTTATCAGTCAGTAATGTAGGAAAAAATCGTGCATTCGATATGAGATTCGCGAGTATATTGCGCGGAGAGGCAAAATAACAACGACTTTACTTTATGTTAACACTCGATTTCACATCCTATCTAATTTGCGTACCGCGGACTAGATATGAAAATCAATTCATAATGAGTCAACTCCAAAAACTTATTACAATTATTTCAAACATCTGGAAATCAGATTAAAAGTACGCTCTTAACGAATTTTTTAACAGGCGAGTTAAAAACACTTTTTTTACGTTATAAATGATATTCCTTAAGTTGAGAAGGAGAGGAGTGCGAACAACTCTTAAAAAATCTGAACACGATGATGGGAACATTCAAAGCATCTGAACCGAATAACGTGCTTTAAATTTGAACTCTTAATAGTATCGCTAGTAAGTTTTATATCAGACATTCAAAATTTTTCGCAAATTTTTAGATGTTCAGTGATGTAAGAGAGATATGCGAAGACCGTCTTTGCATATCTCTCTTCCATAATTAACACCCATCATTATTCACATACAAGCTCATCGGTTTCGGGTGCTTAATTACGTGGAAACCTAAAAGAAGTATATAACTTGCTTTTCGGTTCGTTTCAACGTCCAGTATAAACGGACACTTGTTAAGTACATGAGTTTATACTTAGTTCGTATCAGTTTATTTTTGCTTTATCGTAGAAGCAGATATGTCTACACGCATCAAATGTGGCGTGATCAAAGTGCAAACTTAAAAATAACTAAAAATCGTTAAAGTACGCTTGAGGCTCGTGATAAGAATCCGCAAATATATGAATGAAAATAACTTCTTTTAAGTATAATAATAATATAGCCTTTATTCAGATCCATATTCCAATTACATGAAAATACAATATATTTTTTGTTTTCTTTTTAAAACTTAACGTAAACCTTATTCTAGTATTTTTGTAGATCTGTTTGCCAATCGGCAAAAGCCTCCTCCAACCTTTTCCACTCGTGTCTGTCTTGAGCTACTCTGTTCCATGTTACGCCTGCCACTTGTCTTATATCATCCTCCCATCTCTTTTGCGGTCTACCTCTTTTTTTTTACCTAGTCTAGGATACCACTGTGTTACGATTTTGCTCCATTTGTCTTTTCCTCTTACGATATGCCCGGCCCATCGCCATTTAAGCCTTCTAATTTTACTAGTTATATCTGTGACCTTTGTTTTGCTTCTTATTACGCAGTTTCTCAGTCGATCTGATTTTTTCACATTCATCATGCTTCTTTCTATCGCGTTTTGGCATGTTGCAAGTTTGCTGGTCATGTTTTGTGATAAAGTCTATGTTTGGCTACCGTACATGAGAACTGAAAGTATGCAAGTGTTAAATAGATTGCTTTTTATATTAATATGAAGGTTTTTATCTTTCATAATCTCTTTAAAACCCCAGTACCTTTTCCAGCCATTGGTTATTCTTCTTTCAATTTCTTTACGCATCGGATCATCATCCGTTATCAGCTATCTCAGGTAAATATATTCATCTGTGTACTCAATTTGTTTGTTTCCCAAATTTATATTGATTCTTTCTCCGTTTGTCATTACTCTTGTTTTCCCCGGGTTCAATTTTAATCCTACCTTCTCACTTTCCATTGCTAGTTCATTTATCATTTTTGTTATGTCTTCCGGAGATTTTGTAAATAACACTATATCATCTGCGAATCTCAAATGAGATAATAAGATACCTTTTATATTGATGCCGAGATTTTCCCAATTAAGACCTCTCAATATTCATTCCAGTACTACCGAAAACACTGTTCCACAACTGTCGTACGCCTTTGCCTATTCTGAAAGGTTCACCTTTCTTTTCAAGTTAAATTCTCGCTATACTCTGGCTGCAAACATTTTTTATTAAGCGGATGTATTTGTGTTCAATTCCTTGCTCATTTAATGCCACCCATATATTTTCGTGGAACAAAAAATAGAACGCTTTACTGTAATCTGTGAATGCGATGTAGTAAATATATTGGTATTTTTTATACTTCTCCATAACTTAGCGTACTACATGAATGTGATCGAGCACTGAATAATCTTTTCGAAAACCCGCCTGCTCAATGGGTTGGTGTTCATCCAATCTTTTCTCAATGCGATTTAGTATGATCTTGGTAAATAACTTATATATGTTGGACATAAGACTGATAGGGCGATAGTTACCGATTTCGTATTTGTCTCCTTTCTTATATAGAAGGATAATGTTTGTTTCTGTCCACCGCTGAGGAATAGTTTCAGTATTTAGTATCTCGTTGAACATATCAGTGAGGACTGGTGTTATAACTCTTTTGCTTTCTTTTAGGATTTCATTGGTAATTCCATCGGGTCCTGGTGCTTTATCACTTTTTAAACTGTCTATCGCTTTTATTACTTCAGTATAAAGTGTGTTAGGGATATTTGAGGTTCCCGTTAGGTCGTCTTTGTCTTGAACGGTGTTGTGTTGATATATTTTTCTGTAATAAGATGTGGCAATTTCTAATATGTTCATTCTATTGTGGTTCCATTCGCCACTGTCACTTTTAATTTTTTGGATCCAGTCTTTCGAGCCTGTTAATTCCTTCTTAGCTTTTTTAACACCTCCTGTTCTGTTTACTTGTTTTTCGATAATTCCCATTCTTCTTTTATTGTTGTCCGTTCTAATACTCTGTTTAATGTCTTTGCTAATTTCCACTAAACGCCTTCTTCGATCCTTTGCTTCTTTTGAATTAATTACAATTGATTAATTCTTTTAAGTATTAAACACAAATATATGGTATAGTGGTATGGAATCCTCGTTGAGCATGTTTGGTTCGCACTTGGCGGTTTTTTTTTATATGCCATCAATTCGGTCTGCGTAAGATTTTCCTTGGTGGCCCTTTCCTTGAAGATAAAACTGATGATTTTAAGAGACGTATCATACTGATTTTCAAAAGTCATCAATGCAAACAAATCTAGCGCTTAAGAGATAGCTGTAACTTAGAAACAATATACACATGCTTTGCAATTAAAGAGTTTTGAAAAAATGGTTGACTTCGTACACCATCCCCAAAATTTCCCGCTACTTCCGAACTCAGACGGCCCGAAAATCCGTATATGAGTTTTTTCAAGCGACTTAAATTAAAAATATACTCAGTTAGCTATACATTTATATATATTTATATTGCTATTAGCAAAAATGTAAGTAAGATGCAGATAAAGTAACGAATTACGGATTAGGTTTTAAATTTTTGGGTTGCCACAACATTTAAAACCTAATCCGTAATTCGTCAATCCGTAAAATTAGACAGACAATCTGTTCAATGTTACGTTTACTAATCACTTTTTTGGTTTTGACACAACATCGTAAGTCATCTAAAATCTTATTACTAAGCAATATTATTAAGCAAATCACGTACGAATATAAATTTACGCTTTGGTATCTCAAAAACGATTTCAATGAAAATTTGTCTTTAATAATGTTTTGCTTTCATGCTTTTTGTAGAGGTATCTGCTCTGGAATTGCCTAATATATTTTTTGTACGAGTTGCTTCGTAGCGTCATCTCGTAGAATTTTGAGATAATTGTATTTTTGGTATGCTATTGGATGTACCGAAGTACTAGTAGGCTTAACCTAGCGTTCTCAGAAACACACATAATTTAGACAGATGACGGATGGCAGATGGCACTATGTGACATCATTAATCTGATGGCATGTAGCAGGTAACTTTTGCATGTTATCAACGGTGTGCTACAAAGTCTTACTTGAAATAATTGAGTGTTAACTGTTAAAGTTAAAAAATAAACATGTCAAAATATTGACATGTTTAGTTTTTAAATTAAATATTTTATTTTAACCTTGCAAGTAGCAATTGACTTAGAGAGAAAGATATTGACATTTCTGACATTAAATAATGTCACAAATGCCAATATCTCAAATATTACCAACATTTTGACTTATTTAGTTCTTAAGTTTAACAGTTATCTATTGCAATTAAGAGTTTGAAGCACACTGTCATGTATGCAGTGATATTTATATTTTTTATATACATTGTATATATATATATTGCCGGAAATGCATATAATTTATGCATATATTTATTGCTGCAAATGCATATGAATATATGCATTTGCGTTTCACGTATAAGTTAACATATTTATTACCACAGCAAACTCGCGCACGCATGCATGCATATACAAATACACACAGGCGCATGTGCAATACATATGGGAGACGCTTGCTCGCAACATGTGTTAACGTGTAGTATGTAACCTACCACTGAGCCTCGAATCTGAGCTTCCAATACTAAATACTTATAAAATTATATTACGTACGTTTCATGCCAGATCAGCACATCTACATGAAAATGCAGAGTCACATCTACCAGAGTATCAGGAGTGTTAAAATTACCAACAGATGCGCTCCCAACCACTTCACGTGACCCGAAAATCTGTTGGAAATCACGATGTACGCACATTAAACACGCGCGCGCACCCGCACGCACGCACCACACACACACACACACACACACACACACACATACACACACACACACACACACACACACACACATATATATATATATATATGCACAACGGCAAAAAATTTAAAAGGTTTAAATCTTCCATGTGTTTATAAAAATTCCCATCTCATATTTTGGAATTATTTTATTATATATTTTGGAATACACAGAACATTACGCCTTTGTTATTTTCTTTTTATCTAAATGACTCCTTTATTTCAACTTATTATCTGGAATATTTCTTCTCCTCGGGGAGCTTCATTAAATCCAGGAACCTATATCAAAGGGACATCCGAATAAATCGGACTAGATGTGATTTTATACGCATTATACTTTTGACGAGGGATAGGGTTCGGACGACCTTAGCCGGCTACGCCGAATACTAGATTTATTGTCCGATAGAATAAAAGAATGATTTCTCCTATTTGAAGTATTCAGCTCCGTAACTGATTGAGCTGACTTATACACCTGAAGTATGTATGATATATATATTTAACTACCATTTCCTCTCAATAAATGATAATGAATATATCTTATATGTTATAATTGAAATACTGACATTTTTTAATGGCGTTCTCTAGCCACCTAAAAACACCGTTCCGTTAAATCAATTCAAGTGTCTAGTAATTTAGTACATGTGGAAATTCTCGCATTACATGTTTTGAAACCGTAAAGCTGTTGTAGATACCATAACCCATACGCCTGCGTCGGTCTACAACCGACTTATTGCGAGACAAAGCTATCATGAGGCGGCGCGAGCGACACTCCACTATGCTTTCTTAACGCTCCGACTGTTTAACGAGCATTTCGAATCACGACGGCATGTGAAATGAATGCTAGGTCACACACCCAAACTTGGAGTATGTAATACCTACGTCTATCTAGACCTAGGTAATAGCTGTCGGACCGTTATCACCACGTCTTCAACGACACGACCATGTTCTATATAGTTGCACGCACGAGGCATCGTCAGCCGCGTCTGCATATAATAAATTTCTTCATCCGATTTCAGTTTCGATTCTGGTCCCGCTCTTGGCACCCGCCTAATGATCTAGAAAAATCATCAGGTAGTTATACCTTAACTATTAGATGCCGTTATAAAATAGGGTCTTTTTAACAATTTTACTAATACATACATCAATACCTAAAGACACATCTTGTGATAAATATCTTCAATATCTAGATAGATTTTAGTTTAAGTGTTGATATCAAGTTATATTTATTGATCCAACTTTGCTATCAACGTTCCAAATTTGTATCCATGAAATTTATTTTTGTAAATCACAAAATTTTCCATGAGCCGGTTTTTATTGCTTCGTAGTCAACAGGAAACCCTTATAGTTTTACCATATCCGTCCATCCGTCTGTCAGTCTGTTTGTCTGTCTAACTGACCGCGGCTTATCTCAGATATTCTTACTATTAAAAAGCTGTAATTTTATATGGGTATACATATTAATAACAACGACAAAGTGGTTAGAATAAAATCTTAATAAAAAATTTTTAGATTAGCTTTCCACCACGTAAACTTAGGGATGATTTTTTTATCATTTATCCCTTGATGTGAGACATCGTCAGATAGCTCATTGAAAATCATTGCGGATCTGTGAAAAGCATTTTTCGATAGTAGTCCGTTTGAGGAATACTAAGCTTTAAATTGCTAAATTTGTTTCGTGTCCTCCTTTTCTTCTAGTTAAGTGGTTATGAAATCAAAAGTTATGAAAGCAGTATGCAAACTGTAATGCAGGGAATGTGGAGCAAGATTTGATGCAGCATGCAGCTGCGATTGTATACTAATTTTCTGCATTTTTTCGATACGTCCTTCAAATAGTGATCAATCGGACGGTTCGATTTTAGATCAATCTAATCGAGACGGCCTGTATTGAAAATTTGTCCTCGATCGGAGCCGTACTGTCGAGACAGCTATACCATTTTTTCTCATCGATTCCGGGCCGTGTCGTTACGAGCGCCGCTATTCGGCGGCCCCGAATGACTACCGTCTTTGGGCGGGCCTACTGTCATGAAAGCCGCCGATTTCTTTATCACGTGGTCAACCCTTTGAAGGATTACCGAGTCTATACTGCATACGTGCATGATGCATTTCGGAAATAAAACTCAAACAAGCTCATATTTTTATTTACAAAAATAGGCCTATATGTACATTTCACTATAAACTATACGAAAAAACAATGATTTGTATGTACAAGCTACGAGTTCGAAACTCACCTATATAACTATATGGGCTATAATAAAATAACAAATATGTTCACGTCGTATGCACGTTGGGATATGCAGTCAATTTTTCGTCGCAAACAAATATGTTAGCACATACGGCTATTCGGTTTTGAAAACTCTCCTACTTATTGTAAGGCGAAGGCTAGCGAAATCCGGGAACAAATAATAGATTATGTCTTAAAATATTGAAACGAAATTTCTGTCATGATAACAAAATCCAAATGAGGATAATAATTTAAGCGACATCGCATGTAACATAGCCATATCGTGGGTGTACTGATTTAATATGTCTATTTTATGCCACTCTACAAATATTTGAGCGTATATGTGTGGGGAGTACTACAACATAATGCTCTATGTTGCTTTCGGGAAAGGAGAAAGTTTCGTTTTATTAATTTTATTGTATATATACGGCTGTAGTAGCGACCTTTAACTTGCATTACTAAAATCTGCGCACTAGCAACAGTATGTTAAAAATTTTTGTCTACCCGTACGAACCGCAGCGGGTAGGTAGTTTATTGAGAAAGTAATTATTTCGCCACCCGGAAAACATGTCGACATACGATTCGGTTTCTCCCATTGTTGGTTCTTTTTAGTACAGACAAATAGAAAGTGCGTTATCTTTGCAGATTCCTCTATGTGGAGATAGGGGGCGATCAGATCGATTTCGTTATTAGCAGAAGCTCAAAGCGCCCGCCCCGATGCGATAACTTTTGATTAATCACCGGCGCGTCCGCAACACGTCTGGGCATTATCGCCGGACTAAGCGAGCTTTCCCTCTTACTAATTCGGTTATTCATTAATATAAATATACTGCTGAGATGGAGTTTTGAGATAGGTGTAATTATTGTTTGTGGTGGAAAGTTTGTTGTTCGCTATCCACATACCGGATTTATATGGATCGCCAGAAATTATATATCCTATGTTTATGACGGAAAAAACTTAGCCCTCCACGCCCGAGTTGGATTTGTACTTGGACGGTATGAATTTATGCTTTTGTGAATACTATTTTACGGGACTGGAGGACATTTTTTCGTTTATACTTTCTGTCAATTCAAATGTTTGCAACTGACTTACTAATAATTAATTAAATTATCGGTTCGCAACCCTCTATACAACTGGTTCAAAATCAAAGTCTAAGTCTCCCCGCCTAAAATAAAAAGACTGTGAAGGGGCATATATGCCTCTTCCGCAAGGCGATACAACCACCACACAAATAGAAAGTCCAAACAATAAAAAAGCGCATAACATATTCATTTGTGTAGTATCAAACATTCAATCTTCGAAAAATGTTCATATGAATTTTGTACATCATTATGTCGAATTTTAATCACCCCACTGTTTGTACGTACTATTTGAGATTAAAAGTATTGGAATTTCAACAGCAACGTTCGCTATCTACCTCTTAACACATTCTTCGAAGCACGGAGAGTGTGATTAAATTTGGCTTCACTTAAAACTCGTCGGTCAGTTCGTCCATGGCCACTGTCGAACCCTGTACCTTCTCGTTCGAAGGCAGCACCCGTGGCGTGGATCGATAAAATTCGAAAGGAAACTTCTATCGAACGAAATAAAGCTCGTTTCATATCTCCGAACTAATGTCGTCCGATCGCGGTAAGTCTAAGCAAACAGGTCACGCTTTGACAACGACATACCTACCAAAGGAGCGTTGGCACATAGAGCCTAGATTTCTGTTTGCCCGAGGCCCATCCGAGTACTTTGCGAAAACACTTTTTGAGCATTCTCGAATCATTCCGTAGAAATAACTGAATTTCTTTGGATTGATACGTGCTTTCAGGAAAGTAAACAAATATCTGGTGCCTCATTATTTGACAGTTCGCAGAGAAAAATTGCTTCTCTCCCTTTAAATCTTCTTTCCGATTGATGGATTTTCTTCAATAAAAAAAAAGTAGAAAATTCTCATCTACAGAAAATATTCAACAGCTGGCATTTATCTTTGTGATTCTGTTGTTTCAGTATAAAGATATTTCGAATTCGATTTTGAAATCGGTTCAAAGGTCGAACGAAGTGTTTCCGTACATATAAAAGCTCCCATTTGTTTCGTAGAGGAGCAGACAGATATCTCCGCGTGATACGATCCTAAATGCCTACATACCTACCGCCCCTCGGTAGCATCCGTCGACCATTTAACGCAGGCTGACGAGCTCACGTGAAACGGTCGATGGGAAAAACGAAATATATTAAGCGCTAGGGGCCCGTCGGCTTCGTTTTTCGTTCACACGCCATCGATTTGGTTTGCATAAGGTTTTCTACAATGACCCTTGTTGAACCTTCCATCACATACTGTATGAATTTTTTTTTAATTTACTCTTCTTTATTCTTTCGAGAGGGTCAGACCATTTAAGTGGCTTATATTGATGACACTATTGAAATATGAAATAAATGCGATAACTAAAATTATACCAAAAATAGACAACTGTGGTTATTGCGAAATATTTTATTTTATTTATTACAATACAATATTAATATAAGACGCAAATCTTTTCTGATTTTATTATTTATCTGTTTTTCTTATAATACTGTTATTAAATTTTATTATACATATATATATATATATATATAGACATGTATTTTAAGATATGTACACAGACCTAAGTTCAAAATTTATTACACTAATTTAAACTATTTATAAATACCGAAATCACTCGAATGAAGCGATGACGTCGTCGCCGCCTCACTTCGACCACAACAGTTATCACTATTGTTTTTCTCACCGAAAACAAAAAGTGATGTGAGTTGTATCTTTAAATCGTGTTACCTTTCGGCATCTGATGTAATCTGTGTTCCCTTAGAACCACTGCCTATCCATTCAGAATTAGGTGTGCGTTTTTCACGTCAAAATGTTTGGTCACTCAAATCCATTTCTTGACTTGTATTACTACAGTACTTATTTATATTTAGTATATTTATTGAATCATACAAAATGTATGCGTCCCAATAAGTATTTTTTTAGACATTGTAATAAAACTCATCCCTCTGTCTTCTATGGAGCGCGTGGAAAATATATTTACAAGTATAAACTGCACAAAAACAAATCCACCACTTAGTTAAGTAATACTCGGCTTGATACATCGGATCCACATGAAAGTAATTGAAGCCAGATCAGTTCGAAATCCGATCAGCTAAAAGCCTATTGATTTGAAAACTGTGTGCGCTCTTGTAGGACAATGAACGCATACGCAACGTTAGGTATTTTAAACAAAAATAAAAATCAAAGGTGCGTTTAAAATACTATTTTATCTTTCAAAGTAGCTTATAACTAGGCGTACAACTTTTGTTGACATACCGCAAAATAAATTAAAACAATCTTGTCTCAATAGTCTAAACTCGCGTCTATTTCCGAAAAGGTTAAGCAGAGATTATAAATTTTCAGATAGCACGACTTTTGCATATCTCACTTGCTTCGCTGACATCTATCAATCTTTTCATGTAGGCTCGTCGGTTTCGAGTGCTTTAAAGTTGGTTATTTTTTAATATGCCACCATTTTGGTCTGCGTGAGGTTTTCTCGAGTGACCTTAGCCGATCTATGACACACATTCGCTCTGTAGATTTGTCTTGTGAATCTTCTTCCATTCATCTTTTCCAAATGGCCCAACCACAGCAACATGCCTTACTTCTATACTAGTCACTACATTTTTCAAACCACACCGCTCTCAGACGTCGCTGTTCCTACATATATCTTTTAAAGACACTCCACACCCATAACGCAGGATCCCATCTCTACCATATTCATTCTTTTTTCATTTTTTTTATCGTATCCAAATTTCACTACTGTTGCGAGTTCAAATAACTTCAATCACATATTACGTTAAATGATAATTGTAAACATAAATCAAGAGAACATCATCAATTTTACGTAGTTTCGCTGGTAGAAACGTATGTCCTGCGAACCTAGTCTTTTGTAGAGCCCTATTTTATATCCCTTTGAATAATGTAACTTAATTACTATATTATCCAAATAGTACAGTGGTATAATACTTAATCCGATGCTTGCATTAGTTTCCTTGCATCCTGGAGCAAGATCTATCACTACCTTCTTTGAAGACTATAATTTTCAGTATGAAAAAAAGTCAACCTTTAAAAATCCAATCCATACATATAAAATTATTTAAATATAAAAAGTTAAAAATGTAATTCCATATTTTATCTTCTTTCTGACTATTATGACCCCCCATCATTTTGTACGTTCGATCATACTTACTAAGAGATTTTTTATTGGAGAATATAGCTTTTTGTAATTGTTTGCCACTTAACCTTAAAACTGTGATCGTTCTGAAGGATCTCACGACTATATTTAGAATTCGTATCAATAGATATACGAATTCTAAATATAGTTTATTATTTCCGATAAGAAAAATGTTTTTGAAAAGTGGTTTTCAATAAATATATTTTGGAAACCGCTTGCAGTACGACGATATAGTCCAAAATTTGTATTCACAATACATGTATTAGGAATGAAAACGATAACGGTAAATTAAGCTACCAGGTAAATTAAACTAGTCTCAAACCTTTCGTTACGGTGACGGCTTCCGAACGCGGCACAACACCCCAGGCAGGTTAATGTTATGGATGGGCATAGAGAAAACGTACTTTATCCACTTAGCAATACATTAAAAAGAGCATAGACAAATGTGTTCCTTTTCCGCTTTGTCAGAAACTTAATAAAAGTGAAAGCTCCACAATTTCCTTATGCATTTCGTATCGGGCCGTTCTCCCGTGCGCCCTGAACGAGAGTACGGCTAGAGCCGATAGAGGGCGCCGGCCCGCCCTCGCGGAGTTAAAATTGAAATTCCTTCAGAGAAATGTCTTTGTAAAAGTTTCTTTCGCGAAGTAACCTCGTATTTATTGATGGATATTGCGATGTTATTTGTTTATTCGAGGGAAAAAGAATTTAGTCGACTCCCTAACGGAACGCCGAATTAATATCGCTCGAGAGAATCGGCAACGGAATACTTTGTTTTTCCTTTTCTTTGTTAGGAAAATTAAACTTGACTCGCGGATACTTTCGATAATTAATTCAGATTTAACAAATAACTAAAGATCTTTTAATTAATAAGCATTATTATTTTAGACGAGATCTATGTACTATTCTAAATTTTTTTTTCAGCATTTTTCCAAAATAAAAGTAATGAAACTCTAAGTATTACGCCTCCATTGATAAATTTAATTAAATGTTACATTGACTTGTTGATATCAGTTAATAAACCTTGATTCTCAAATACATACTACTAGCTGTTGCTCATGGCTCTGCCCGTGTCAACAGAAAATTTTTGTCCAAAGTTTAATCTTGATCATCTGAAACTCGATCATTTTGATCCTGTTCCATTACTAAAATAGATCAGTCTTTTTTCCTTTCCTTTTCCTCGCCCTTTACTCCATATTTCCGTATCTTCCCCCATCCTTCACACCCTTCACCCTTCTTTACTGTTCATCCTCATATTTTACCTTAGATTTAAAAGGCTAAATAAGGATTTAGCTTTATACACGTATACAGTTGAAGCCAAAAAAGAAATAACAAGGTTAAGAAAATAAAATATAAATAACTTTTAAATTTTTTTTAAAGTTTATTTATAAGTTATATTTAGCTATACTTGTACTTTGCGTGGTGTTGAGTTCAATTAGTACATAAAAATGCATCAAAATCGGTTATACCATTGTTGAACTCTAAGAAGATACATCACGATAGTGAGATAAATATACACACAGATCTATTAAATTCATTATCAATTATTAAAATCAATTTATCATTCTATTAAATTCATCAAATGTATTTTAAAACCATTTTATAAATTTCGTTATATTCGGTTTAATTGCTTTTGAGTTATAAAAAGATATACAAGTAACCCCACAAATAGATCAATATATATATCTTATGTCCTTCCTAAGGTTTAAGCCACGTGGGTCAATCTGAAACTCATTAGAAAATCAAAAACTAAGCAAACTACAATGTAGTTTTTAATTTTATTATTTTTCAAAATAGTGTCTGTTGAGATCGATACATTGCTGTATTCGATGGGACCACTGAGAGAAACAATGTGCCCATTCGAACTGAGGGGTCGTCTCGACGTCCTTTTCGTATGCAACTACTGCTTGTTCGGCGTCCCTAAACCACTTTCCTAGAAGATTTTCTTTTATTTCTTTTATTGGGCTAGGTCGGGACTGTAACGCGGGTGAGCCAATATATTCATACCTAACGTCCCTAACCAGTTAGCTGCTTTTCTGGCGTAGTCATGATAAAGAAGAATTCTATTGCGAGGTTGAACTTTTTCAAGGTTTTTTTGAACTTTTTCTAAAACAAGAGGCAAACAATTGTTTATGTAGCAGTGTTTTTTATCATGTAAAACAATTGTCTTATAATGGCCTGTCATTCCATTGAAACAGGTCACCGTTTTCCTTCCAACCTTCGATATTTTAGTAGGCAACTCTTCGAATGGAAACACCCAGTGAGCAACTATCTTTTGGTTTCGGGATCGTAACAGTAAATTCAGCTTTCGTTACCAGTAACTAAGTCGTATACAGCATTTGAGTCACCATCGATAAATCTTTGTATGATTTTGAGGCACCAATTAATATGACGGAGTTTTCGACGCTTCGGTCAAAATATGCGGTATTCACCGAGTATAAAACTTCTCGATCGCTAAATATTTATCAAGGATTTCGTGCACTTGACTCATACGAATTCCAAGCTTGTCCGAATTTGATGGTAGGTCATACTTTTGTCAGTCTCTATCATGAGCCGTGCAGTACTAATGTTTTCCTCGGTCGTCGCCGTTCGAAGGACATCCCTCAGGTAGAGCTTCAGTCAGATTAGGGTGACCACGTTTGAAATTGTTAAATCAGTTATAAACAGTGGTAAGAGATAGAGCTTTATCGTAAAAGACTAACTGAAGTCTGTTAAAACTTTCTTGTTGACTTAAATGGCAACGAAAATCATAGAAAATCATTACACAATAATTTTTTTGCTTTATATTCACGTCGACGGTAAACAAACAATTTTCTTTTTGTCGCAAATTTGTAAAAACAGATGAATGCATTATAGGTAATAAAGTTGGTAAAGATTTCCATTTCTTGAAATATTTTTTTTTTCATTTTATAGTTTCTAAATGGCCAGTTCTAAAAATTTTAAATGTCACCTAAGTATGTTGATAAACACGATAGTGAATCTCATTTACTTTGATTAAGCAATTTAACACTAGAAACAAAATAGATAAAGGAAATACTTTCGCATTTAATAATGGCGTTGATTTCCAATCATCGTCTTCTAAAATTGATATTTCTTATAAAATCTGGGGCAATTAAACTCAAAAATCACCGAAGCGATTTTAACTTGTGAGGTGTCGTTGTTCATCTTTGTGACAGCCTTGACATAAAAATAACACAAATAAACTGCGCAGTGAACGTGTACAGATTGGGAGAATGCATTTTACAACGAGAAATGGTAATTTAAGAAATAATATTTCTGCCAAAGGGCATGCGTGTGTTGTATTAAGTCTATAAATAATTCTCATTTTAAAGTGTTATCAAGAATTTTCAGTCACTATTTGCTAACAGAATCAACCCTACTGCCAATATTATATTCAACATATGAAAGTAATAATTAACATGACTCTGTAAATGATTGCGTTGCCTTGTAACATTCATAGGGCATTACAGGTTCATGGTAAGCGACTGCAGATTTTTTTTTTCATTGCGTCTTTTTGTTTACAAGAAACTCAATTTTGTGGGAGCTTGTCGTGATTCTGCAAGGACTTAATGATTGTAAAGTCACCAAAAAGTGATTATTAAAAAAAACTTACAAAGTAGTATCTGACTGTTGAAAAATAATTATATACATACATATATAATATAAGCTAGTTAAATACCTAAAACGTAATCGTTGATAGGCAATGATTTCTGAATTGTGAAGGTGGTCTTCATTTGCAAAATGTAATTTATACGTCATTTATTCATTTAAGTTGCAAGAATGATCAACCTCCTGTAGATTCACAGTTCAAAAACCATCACCTCACAAACAAATAACTAGTTAGTTTTATTTACATTTGAATAGTCTTTTCCGTAGTCAGATCTTATAATTTAAAACTGCTATTTTGTTTTCCTCTTTGATTTCACTACTTATCAGAAACCGAGCCTTTCGACTATATACGAATCAAACGCAGGCCGTCAACACCCTACAATATACTCCATTCTTGCAGCCAACTTCGTGCACGGCACTCCTACATTGTCGCGTTGGGTACAAAGGCAGGTGGGTCACCGAGGTGCATATGGCGTAGTGAGGAAAAAAGTATGCCATTCACACTTACACACTTAGAACGTCGCCAGCCGCTATGCCATGGGCGAAGTAGGCATTTTCTATAATTTTCCAAGTCAGCGACTGTTTTGAATGAAGAGGACGATGACGAAGAAAAAATTGTTAGGAGAAGAATCCTAAAGTGATGTGCAACAGGACGATATCTCGAGATATATCTTGCACGAATTCCAATCGCGTGCAACCCGACACGACCGAGCGTTTCGTGCCACCTCACCCCGCTTACGTCCGCACGCCCCGAGTGCCGGGCACGAAGTTGACGACCTATAACTTAAAGGCACGTGCCGAACAGTTGCCAGCGACCGCTATGCAAACCCAATTTAACGTAGATCCTTATCATTTAACGTGGTTCTTTAATCGGTTCGTGAATAAATTATAATACAGTTATTCTTTCTCGAATTTTTTAACAGTCTGTATGATTTTTTTTTTGATAATATAGGCCATTTTAAGAAATTAATTTGAAAAAGATTTTTTTTAGACCTTCATCAACGAAAAAATATTTTTGAAAATAATTGTAACTTAACGGTATACCAAAAATTAGTTTTATGATTATTAAATCATTGCCCTTGAATATTTTAAAACGAAACAAAAGCAAACGTTGAAAGTCAACTTCAACTGTCAAATATTCTCTAATACATAATCTAAGTTTCCGTCCTCATGTCAGCTACCAAGTACATTTATTACCTTTTTTAAATTTCTCTCGACCCTTACTTTTTTATTTATCTACTAAAATCATTGCATTGTGCAGTTTCGGTAGTATTCTTGAGCCGGTTTTAACGAACCTACTCGACAAGCAGAGCTCAAATAGACTAAGTAGACACTTTACCCTTCAATAGCGCAGCAGAACAGAAATCCGTCGTAACAAAGCGATGTCAAATGCGTAGGCAGCGAATTCGGAATCAATTGGCAAGCGAGGGTCAAGGAAAATACAAAAATGGAAAATCAAGAACAAATCCAAGGAAGAACATTGACTGCTGACATTGACACTTACTGTGATTAAGTTTGTTTTTTTTTTATTTAATATATTAAAGCGTTATAACTTAACAGTTACAGCACGTACCTGTGACGTCATACTACAAGAATTCTCAAAAATATGTCTTCATGAATGAAGCTCCAAAAATATCTTTTTCACATTATCGTATGAATATTTATAGTTATACTTTTGTGAAAAAAACATGTAACAGATTTTGTTTGAAAAATATTAGCAAGAATATTAAAGCTATTTAGGGAGGTATTTATTAAAAGAGATAGTAATTTTTAGAATAGGTTTTTAGAATAATGGCTTCACTTTATAATGATAATAATATAAACTCAAGCGTATTTCTCAGAAGGGTAGGCAGAGCTATATAGATTTCAACATGATACAATCTTTGCATGTCTGTCTTGTATATGCATATACCTGACAGACATGTAATAATATTATTATACTATTTGGGTATACTCCAAAATTGTAAAACAGTAAAATCAAGATTTAAATTTGCAGTTGTCTTACGAATAAAAGTATCTACTTGATTTTCTAGTTATTATAAAATCCATATATATTATTTAATTATAATACACTAGTTTTTTTTTATATAATAAAAATTTCATTAGAAACCGTTCAGCTGTTTGGTGGTGGTCGAATGACAAATACTAGACCAGTGACGAAGTTCCTCATACTTTATAATATAGATTATAAAGTATGTGATATTATATGTATGATATTACATGTTTTTTTCGTGAAAAATATTTAATTATTATAAAAAAATATTTTTTTGTTGCTTATCATATTATTTTTCATTATTTACTCTTTTACTACTCTTCAATACTAGAGCGGCGTTCCTGCCGACAGCTTATCATTAGTTCAAACTCATTTTTCAAACGAACGCGCCGCTGAGCCCTGCACTATGAAAAGGAAGTTAGGATAACGGAAAAGTTTAGGGTAAACTCCATTTTCCGTTTCAATCTTACTTTACTATTAAAGGGAAAACTCTTTTAGAACTTTCATTTCGATCCCAAAGAGTACAGTCAGCGTGCGCGCCTATCACTTTAAACATTTTTTTAGGTTATTATTACGTTACGGCCGCAGGACTGATACAGCGTAAAGTGAGCCAATATCTAGTAAGCTATGTAGAAATCTATAATTTATTGCAATCGACTTTAAATTCATTCGAATGACAGTTTTCAAATGTAACCATTTCTGGAAAGTGTTTGTGAACATTTCACACTGTTCGTCTCTGCTTTTTTCTTTTTAATTTAGGCTTTTGTATTTTATTCGAGATTGCTCTAGACTTTTCTAGAGTTCAGAACTTATTTATCTCATCGGCTAAACAAGTCGCATGTTTATTAAAATGTAGTGTAAAACGATACTATAAGTTATAAGCAGCTAAATAAATGTAATTCTCTCATACCATAGAATAAAGACAGCAACATACCTAGTTTTGATGTTTACCTAGATTTTCTACGTAATGTCTAGAGTTCGCAGATTATCAGTTGATTGTATTTTGAATAATCTACGTATATAGGGGGTATATATTCCCCCTCCTCGAACATTCTCAGAATGTAAATAAAGACTTATAAATCTTGCACAAAAATAAAGATATAAAAATGTCACGTCCGAAGTAAACAAACATTTATCATAATCTGGCAAGAACATTCTAAACAACAAAATACACAAATAACGTGAACAACCTTTCAAGCATCCCAACATAAGGAAATAACAACTATTCTCTAATTTTTTAAATAGGGGAGTTACTCATTCTTTGAATTATTCCCTTTATAAACGCAATTCGTAACAGGATTATAAATGGAAATAATTCAGTGCGCATTACCATGTAGCAGTTCGAAAAGAAACGTGCAGAAACTACCAGACTGTACGAGAGACTTTATAACAGAGATTACTAAGCAGGACCAAGAAACGGGTTGATCCATCCATTCACTATTTATCACGTGACACTATACAGTGCTGTACGCCAGCGTAAGGGATTTTTCAAGGTGCAATAGCCTAAGAAAACTTTATTTTACATTTTCTTTTATTCTCTTAAAAGACACTTCCTTCCCCGTCTTTAGACAGAAGGACATTCAAAGTTAATCGTTCCAATTAATTACAAAACAGTAAATCTTGTAGCGAATTAAGCGAACGCAGATCGTTCTTGAAAGTAGAAATTTCTTCCGATTTACACAGAAGTAAACTGCTTGTTTTTGAATACGTATAAAATCATTTTTTAACGTGCGAGAATAACATTTAATAACATTTAATTTTCTAAATTTTCTATGCTCAGTTTCGCTGAAATTCCATCACATTGAAGTTCAGTTCGACTTTCAAACGGATTCCTCTAAATCTTGCTTTGTCTTAGTTTGTTTGTCTACCCGGCGAAGATATCTCGGGAATGAATTCAGAATACAATATTTTCATCAAACGAGTAAAATTGTGGCCCCTTTATAATTTCACGAAAAACATTAATCTCTTGATGGCGGTCGTCGCGTGTGCAGCTTTTAATATATTTAGCTTCTACAACGGTTTAAGTGATTTTATTTTAACTATTTATTTGTTTCATTTATTTACTTATTTAAATACTTAAATTTAAAATTTCACTATTTAAATAAGGCATTATTAAAAAAATTATATACTTTCGAATGTATCAAGCTTATTGTTATAAACTTTAATGGGAAAGCTCAAAAATGGAGATTTGTTGTACAGCAGTTACGTTGAAGTTTGTAGATTTATCTTGCATTTAGTTAGGTAACTGCATTTCTCGCTTCACTGGGACAAAAATTATTACCTAGTCGTTCGCCAAAGAGCTAAAAGTAAGCACAGTTGAGCGGCTGAAGTTGAATAGAGTTGTTTTACTGAAGAAATTTCCTGCCAAGGGGACTTAAAAAAGAAGCTTTATCTACTTTTATTTAAAGATAAAATTTGTATCCGCAAATAGTAAGGCACCGTATTCACATGAGGCTGTATTTGACTTCTCATTTACACAAAAGTGACCAATTAACCATATATTATCTTAAAGTACATTTTGAATATCTGTGCAAAATGATCTTGCAATTTTTTTCATTCCATTAAAGATTACGATAATAATAATATTGCAGCACGAATGTAGCGTTAGTCCGGTTTTGGGCACCCGAAATGGCAAATCGAAATCAGCAGCAGCAAGTACACCATATTTATTTGATCAATTCTTCAAGTTACCTGATCACGAATTTTATATATACTCAATACTGCGCATTAAATACTTTATATTAAGGTTTTTATTACTACCGAGAACTTTACAGGCAGGCAGGGTCATAATCAACTATTTTACGCTACTCCGACTCTCTTGTTTCTCGCCAACCTTCCATTCCATTTTCACATTTTAAGCCAGTCGAACCCAAATGGAACCCATGTTCGCGGGACCGGGCACGGAGGTCGGAAGCCTCACATGCCACCTACACCTAACTCAGCTACTACAATATCTTCGGACATATTACGCACAGCTCTATATGTTCGCAAACTAAGCGACGAGGTTTGTGTTATGGGTGCCAAATAGTTGGTATAATATATATATACTTTTTTTTTGTAAATATTTACATACGATACATACAAATACCCAGAATCGAAAAAAACAGAGTAGCGAGTAGGATCTGCGTCAATCGGGCAGTCAATTTTTTAAATCAAAACGTACGATAATAATGCAAAGAAATGCCGTCATGTTTGAATCGGTGCTAAGGACGTTATATTGTTGTTTATTTTTTAAACAACACATAAATTACAATTTTATTGCACAGTCAGTTGAACTTCAAATGGTTTATTGTAACCGAGAAAAGGAAATACAGAAGCAAACATGTCGCATTATGAAATTCTACAGAATTTAAAAAAAATTGGCACTGATGACAACTTGACAACGGTCATTGAATAGCCTTAAACCTGTACTGAACGAAGCTCTTCAAAGCAAAATAAAAGAAATCTGTCAGGGTATACTCCGGCATTAGGACGATAAAAAACCTGATATTTAGAAGTAGAAAAATGAAAATTAAAAAACGCAAACGCGAAAAAATCCAACTACAAAGTTGGAAATTCTTCAGTATGAAGGAATTGTCTCTTGAATTATTACTCAACTTGACTGCAGCACGGAAATTCGCCGGCTTGACGGGTTAGATACTAAACTCCTTCAGAATACGGACATAAAGTAACAGCTTCTGCTGTTGTATTGCGTCCAGTGAGTTAGAGTTCCAGTGGTCCACTTCCCCCTTCATCACTCCATTATAGCCCCTTTAGTCCCTCTCCATCCGCTATGCTAATTCTACCCAAAGCCTTGCAATGCACTAATTCGCTTTTTTTTTAAAAGATCAATAAAATCCATAAAAATATCATAACAAAATGGAACAAGCACAACTTTGAAAATTGCAGATAGAAGCCAACTCCCATTTGTGGTGCAGCTCGCATAAACAAAATTCGTCGAAATAGAAATGAAGATATCCCTAGAGAGTCGTTTGTTCGTGGGAAATATTACAGAACATTTTTATCTCATACCATAGAACCATCATAGAATTTGAAAAGTTATGGATTTATTTCAGTTAGTACTTACAAAGTTTGGGGTCTTTATTTAGACGTATAACGTCACTGTAGTTTTTTTCCCATATTTGCTTTATTAGATACATGTAATATATTTCCAATGACTGACTCCTAAAGTGACCAATAGGTCATATTTTTTTTTGCAAAAAGGAGATATAATGCGTTGATAAAATAAAAAAAATATAATAAAAAGTAATATTTTAGAGAAATGAGACTGATGTGCAAAAATTTTAGATATAGAATGAAAATATATTGTCAGGTAGATTGATGAAAATGAAAAAAAAATAATTGAAAGTTACTGAGAAAAACATTCATATGTCTTGTTATTTCAATTTTTGTAATACAGTATTATACGAACGGATTATTAAAGAATTGTACGCCTACATTTGTTAGAAGCGAATCTTGATTGAAGGAAGGAAATAAAGAAATTAGTATTCGCTCTATGAAGCTTTGATTCTTTTGCAGTCCAAGTAAAAAATATAAATTAAAATGCTGTCAAAACCCTATGGAATAAATGATTATAGGTACATGGATAATGTATTACAGATATTACTCCTCTAAGCAAACAAACACATAATGTTAATAGTTTTAATCACTTTTATATTGCACTATTAGAAAAAATACACAATCATGAATGTTCAATGCTATAGCATGATTTAAATTATTTTGGGCCCTTTTAATAAATGTTTCTCAAAGGTACATTCATTATTTGATTTATTGTGAAAATGTGATTGAAATTTATATCACGAAGACAGTATCTACAAGATTTAGTAAGGCCGCATTTTAGTTCGCTCAATGGGTATATCTGGCGCGATTGAAGGGCCACTGAATGACCATTTATATGGGTATTTGTGTTACATGTGTGATCTGTGTATCTAGCCGTTGTAGGAATTGTTCAAATAAGTCTTCTGTTATACTTATCATGTTATTTTTTTTATTCAGATATATTAGTTATTTTGAAAAAAAAGAGAGAATTATTATTTATAACATTTTTAGTTTTCACTAGCGGCGCGGCTAGCTTAGATACCAAATAAATTCTTTCATCTTTCATATCAACCTATCATACTGTCCATCATGATCCCGACCCCGCTCACGCTCTTGAATCCCATCTCCAGTCCCACTCTAAATTCCGATCTCGATCTTAGTCAGATTTTGTTTCTGATCCCGCTTTCTATTCTGATCCCGGATCAACCCTCGATTAAATTCCGTATAAATCTTCCCAAAAGAACGCATGCTCTTACACCGAAAACTCATCCACTCCCGCTGAATGTTTTATTATGAAACGACCTGACTCCCGTTCTATCTCTAGATCTTTGCTTTACTCGCGATTCCAATCTCGTACTAATGACGACTCATTCCTCCCTTGAATATTGTTGTTATCAATAACTAATGCGGATTAAAAGTTACGAAATTTATTCTACGTACACGCGAGAGGGGGCGCGGACAAAAGGTGGTGTGTACTAGCTGACCAAATAACTTATTTTCTTATTTAAAAAAAAAAAAACATATAAGTTGGAACATGATTCATGGGCTATAAGCCCCGATGCAATTTCTTTCTGACATGATGCAATGAATCTGTCATTGCTGAAATCTTAGATTATCTATCGTAACTCATTGTATAATAAATAACCTGGTCAGATAACACACTTATATAATAAAAAAATCATATAAATAAGAATAAGTTCGCAAGATATAAGCGTACAGACAAAGATATGTTATAGTCTGTAAGAATATTATCGTCATAGACGATAAATTAATGATAGAAGGTGACATTTTTGTATAAATATCGAAGATGGCGCTGAAGTAGGGATGGGACTAAGATGCTAATTTTACTTAACGGAGCCCTTTAGTATATATATATATCTCGATGGAAAACACCTAAAAAGGATGAAACAAATTTTATTCGTTACTCATTGGAATAGTGTATCAAAAAGGTAAAAAAATCCTTCTTCTGGAGAAGATACGACCTAGAAATTTAGTAGCTAGACATATAGAACGCTAAAAAAAGAAACATATATTAAAAATTTAGTGTCATAGCTTTAGTGACAACAACTTTAATGGCCGTCGATAATGGTGGATAGTTAATTTTGAAGTGTCAGTATCACATGTAAATACATTATTTCCTCATTAAAATCAGAACGCACAAATTCTACAAATTTATAGACTGCTAATAATTAAAATTATCAAATAATATGATTATCTCTGTGTGTGTATGGCGTGCGTGCTTGTGTGTGTGTTTTTTTAAAACTACACGGAAAGAAATTTTAGTTTACAATCGGTAATTCCGTACCCTTAGATTGTCTACATAGAGTCATAGCAAAAACACGTTACATTGTAAGGGGCAAAGTCATCATCTGCGTCGCATCCGCCCTTCCCGAGAAGTGCTCGTGGCCGAGGAACAAACAAGTTAACTCGTCCCCGGTTATTACAATTTATATAAGCTTCTGGCATCTCCTCTCAAGATGTTTGTCCACATTTATCTGCATTTGGCACTGTTTACGACAAATCAGCTGGGAAATAGTACAGAGCTCCTATACCTTAACTTGTCAATGTTTAATTAAATAAATTTTTAAAAAGACGTGGATCGATACTCATCATTTAACTAAGTATTTACTACAAAACCTATGGGGTTTAAAACAATATTGATCTGTTTACGGAAATATTCCACACATAACTAATATTGTAACTAGTACGAGTTGAAACTAGTTATAAAGAATTTTATTGTAATTACAGTTCTTCTAGCAAATTGTTGAGAATTACAAAATGTTTTGTATACTTAATACAGAGTAAGGCGTCACATGTGACAGCTCACGAGTTTAATATTAAGGATGTCATTTGCGCACTAACAGGAAGTCATAGATCTTCGTCTTCGAACCGCATATAACAGTCAACCTCTTCCTCCGGTCTCAAAGCACGTCAAAGTCAAACAAAGTAAAGCAAAGTCACGAAGCTCCACAGCTTCTCTAAGTGTGTGATATCGATTAGTTTTCTCAAAGTTGTCACATTTTTAACATTTGAATTTATGATGTCCGACTTATTACCACGGATAAACTGTGAAAAGAGGGAATTGAACCAATGTCCTCTCTCTCGCCTGACGCGTCTTAGGCCAGTTCGTTTTTTCAATTTCAAATTCAAGACAATTCTTAACATTTTATTTACATTTAATAATAAATATATGCGTGTGTGCAATTTTGTTCAACTACTTGTTGCCATTTTGTAGGTAGTGACATAATCACATTACTGTAGAAATTTTGGAACTTCTAATTTAAAAAAAAATGCTACAAGTTGCTAATCTAACGCTACCAAAAGAATTCTGAAGAGACCGAAATAGGTGAAAATCTGAGGGTACAAGGTCAGGGCTGTATGGTGGATGCATTGATACTCCCCAACCAAACTCTCTCAATGTCTGCTGAGTGGCTAAATATGTATGTGGTTTGGAATTGTCATGATGAAAAATCACACCTTTACTATTGATAAATTCCGGCCTATTTCTTGCTTGAGTCTCATTATCTGTTGGTATTAGAGATCCAAATTGATGGCTTTGCTCGGCGGTAAAAACTCATAATGAATAATGCCTTTCCAATCCCACTATACACATATCATCGTCTTATTGCGAATTAATCCGAGTTTCGCTATAATCTGTGGAGCTTGCTCGCTTTTTGATCATAAATTTTTCCTCACGTTCTTGTAATCCATTTTTCATCACCAGTGATCAATCTTTTCAAAAACGGTTCGGTTTCATTACATTTCAATAGAGAATCGCAAATGAGTACAGGTTTCATTAGATTTCTTTCAATAAGCTCGTGTGGGAGTCAAGTATCAAGCTATTTTTATATCCAGCTCTTTTCAAACGCATTTGTAGTCAATCTCCAGCTTTTCAGCTATATCGTAATAACTAATATACCGATCTTGCTCTACTTTTTCCAAAATGGCATAGATTTTATGCGTAATAGGTCGACAGAGCGAAGTTCATCTTTGCATCAAAATTGCCAAAATTGCCAATTAGACTGAAAACATTTGAACCAGTTTTATGCTACTCTTACCGACACTGCATTAGATTCATAAACGTCACAATTTTTTTCTCAGTTTATGTCGCATTTTTCCCTTTTCAAATAAAACTTCAAAACTTTCTACGTTAGATTCACTCATGTTGGTGGACAAACAAATAATAGAAAAATAGCGGGACAGTGTTTTTCTATTTTTAGAATGTCATCCATTTAATGGTATCAAAACTAACCAGACGCAAACAGCACATCCAAAGAGATTATACTGCTACTTTTACTTAGAAAATACGAAAAAGCTTTTTCTCTAACTTAATATTTAGAGATTAATTTATGAAATATTAAGCATCAAATTGTTAATTTTTGTAAGAGTCAAGTATCTCCCTCCCTTCCGATAAATGTTTATTCTTGAATATGTGAAAAAGTTCAAAGCATTATACAAAATAAAGTTAAAAGGAAAATTATCACAGCTAAGTAGACCTTACTAGTTAACGAATATCAGTCGAGCAACAAATAAACTGTACGTGCTAGAAAAAATATAATTCCGTACTAGTAAATTCCATTATAAGTTGATTAGGTGACTATGTTGGCTGTGCAAAATAGGTAGTAAACATGAGTTTATGAATCATGCAAATTTATGGAAATGGGAAATAATAACACCCGTCCTGTGTGCCCGCTTTTAGGCGTTATTAGCCGTTAAACCGTGAACTCAATTGTTCATGGCATCAAAAAAAGCCCTCTTCTAAGTCCGCATAATGTGACTGACAACTACAGAATCCCACATTGCGCTTGGTCCGACACGCACTTGGCAGGTTTTTCCGCAATGCTATCAATTTGTTCACCTAGAATGAATGGTTCGGATCGAATGGATAATTTTTTTGTATTACTCAAAATGGTGACTATCTTTCAAAATTTATTTTTAAGTGAAGCAAATCTTTTTCTCTGAACCAGAGACACCACATCTATTTTTAAATGTGTAAGTGGCATAGGATACTCTCTGAGAAAGACAAGACCAAGAAACAATTATGTTTCATCACAACTGCACTTCAGAATATAATAGCTATTACATTAAAAAAAAAAAATGTGTGCACTTCACCCGCGCCAATGAAACCTTCAAAAAACTGAACTGCGAGGAAATGAGACGAATGCAGAATCAGAGTGAAATAATTATTGGGTTTATTTATTATAATATCAATACAAAAATCTATAACTTTTTTTACAGTTTATTATTAAGACTCCATGTTTCCAATTTCAATAAATGACAAAACGTAGGCTCACTCAAGCACAGATCTCTCTTTCTTACGCATTCTATCTCATCTTACATTATGACTCATTTTCTGGTAGCCCTTCTGTTGCGTCACATTCTATCACATTTTCTGGAGAAATTGAAAAACCATTTATGATCGTAAATTTTCTAATATTGCTGGTTATCATTCTCAGGTCTTTACATTTTATTTGAAATACGACCACCCGCGATCTCACACTTCCATCAGGCAGTCGACTAGGTAGACATTAGATATTTCCAATACTATTTTAAGTATAAATAATGTTTAAATATATATAAAAGTTTTAGGGTTCTTGTCCAACTCATCAGAAAATGAGCGGTAATGTAAATTTCATTAAATAAATAATAATGTAAATTTCGGTAATGTTAACAATACATGATTAATCCCTAAGCTCTTTAATATGATTAACCTAAATCAACTGTCACGTTTTTGAGAAACAGCATAAAATGCTTGAAAAGGTACATCTATCATAATTTGAAATCTATAAAAAATAATAACGCAATTTAAACTTTGAACTATCCAAATCGGTTTGGTCATTTTCGAATATATGGGGGATACTAACAGAATACATGATAAGCAACGATTTTTGTAAAAGTAAGTCAAACAAAGTCATGGACTAATTTCTTGTGATTTTTCTACCAAAAGAATTAGCTACTATTGCAGCAAATGTCACGAAAGTTAAGATAATTGAAAAAAGATGCTATTAAACGTTTATATAATTATTACTTTCAGAAATAACGATTTCATACCACTTACTTGCTTCTTCCCAATAGCATTACACATTCTTTAATAAATTATTCATCAAAATTTGCATGAAGCCAATATTAATAAAAATCACGAATGAATTTATCAACAAGTTCAAAATATTGCAATCCATATCTTCAAACTCTAAATTTTGCTCGTGGCATCTTTTAATATAGTACAGTCTAAACTTTGATATAGTCTTTCATAAAAAAACCAGAGCGCCAAAAACAAAAAACACAATATTTATCAATTTTGTTTCAACGTATTCGGTATTTATATCCGTTTTTATTTAAATTTTTCAAGAACGCTATTAAATGGAAATAAATAGGGAAATATAATAAATATACCATTTGAATCCCTGTTCTGACACAACAACCAGACGTTGTACTAACAAACTACTAAGGGCACAACATATCGTTGTTGATTTTTCCAATTTACTTGAGAGATGACATTTTCTTTCGCTGCCGAGGCTCCAATACTGAATCATCATTAAAATCGTTGCAGACGGTTTCCAAGAACAGAATTAAAACAAACAAATAATTATAGTATAAACATACGTACACAATAACACAATATTAGATGTGTAAATATATATTTATATTATTAAACTGATGTAAAATAATAACTACTACATAATTAAATAATGTATTAAAATTATTAGTTTTTACAGAACTATTGTGTTGTATAAACTTTTTATTTACAAAAAACACTATCAGAAAATTTACAATATCAAAGAAATCAGAGAAAATTAAATTATATGTTGGTATTATAAAGATTTAAATGTATATTTTATTAAATGTATATTCATCTACATGTAATAATATATTTCCTTTTAAACGTTGAAAAGCAGTATTTGCCTAAATTAAAAGAATTTTCTCCGATTTAGCTATATTAAGTTCTTTGACACGAAATATAAATAGCTAAAAAATTAATTAAGAAAATCGTAAAGCCGCGACTGGGGGATTTGGAGTTTTAATTAAATGAACGAGACGCCTTTGAGCTGCGGCTAGGTCATAATCGCGGTAATTAGATTCCGTCTAGACCAAACAGTCAATGTATAGGAGAAGATACTACATGCGGAACGCTGAATAGTTCAATAAAATGGTAAATTAATTCCAAATTAATGACGGAAGATATAATATTGAAGTGATATCGATTTCTTTAGTTAATAAATGAAAATTTTTATTGGTCTTAAAATCAGCATTAGAAATCTGATTCTGATTATAATGATAGGTATATATTGGAATATTAGAGATATACATATTTATATTGTAACATGAAACAGACACGGATACAGTCTTTGTAACTAACAAATTCAACTCTAAATCTTCGAGTCGCATGTGGTACATGGTTTAAATACTGAAACAAAAAAAGATGTGATTTATATCTTTATATAATACTAATATACGTGTATCTTTCTTTTGTAGTACACAATGAGGTAATTCCTTTTATTTATTCCTTCACCCTTTCCCTCTGCCCTTTTTATCTGAATACCGCGAAACCAAAGGGAGGGTAATGTAATTGACTCAATCAAATGCAACTAGTACATTTTATGTACATGTTCCACGTGAACATGGAAAACCTAATAAGAAAAAAATACAGTTAATGTTATTTTTCTAAGGAAATAACTCGCTGGGGCGAAGTTCTTCACGTCTATTTTAATTTTTAATTACTCACACACAAAACTTTTAATAAATAATCAAGTGTAAATAAAAATTCGATGCGATTGTAAAAAAAAATATCAGCCACGCCTACTAATTCTATTATAAACAAATATTTAAGGTATAATGATTATCATTATTTTTGATAATGACAATCATTATATGAATAATTTGATGATTTATTTTTTCGAATAAGATCGCGGACTCGGTGTCGTACTTTTTGTTACTTATGTAGTAAAAGTGGTAGATTTACATCAGTATCCGGGACTTGTAAACGGTCGATCGGGCCGTGTGGGACTTCTACCAGCTGAAAACACCATCGCGTCCGTCTGTTTGCCTCTGTAATCAGGGCCATAAGTACATTTTCGCGGGTTTTAATCGTCCTGACAGCGAAGGCTCGTTCAAACGAATTACTCCTTTTCGATCAGAAATCGCTTAGACGCCAACAGAAACAGATCGAAATACGCACTGTGCCACCATGGTGCCGAAATTTAAGGAATCGCCACTTCGTCAATATGACATTTCGACTCAACCCGTCAACTGCAGTACTCCTTCCCATAGCACTAACGGACGTCGAACTACATATCAATCGATCTGTTGGCAAATAATCCATTGCAACGAGATCTCGTAGCCGCCAAGCTATGCGCTTAGTTATCTGTGCTGCTGGCAATAATGAGCCGCCTTGCGCAGCAAAGTCTCATCACTAGCAACACCGATATGCAACGAGGAATCTTAGTACCATAGCGAATTTCCGTCCTCAACAACGCACATATGCCGTTGCTAACGACGGGTAACCCAACGCAACGAACGAAAGCAACAACATTCTGTCATAGCCTACCGCAGTTCGGCTTTTTTTGACGTTCTCCGAGGTTTGTGGTGCGCTAGGAAGGGTACCACCGTCACGATGAAAACTGTGGTATCTTGGCCATGCCGACTCTAGACGGCAACACAGCACTAACTCCGTAATCGACAAAATAACAAATTCACCGGAAGATCTTCTGCTCCTCACACCTGCCTGCACAGGTTTATCGAGTGCTATCGTTAAATAAACAAATATCTTTAGTCAAATTTTACAATGTTTTTGGTACATACCCAAACTCGAATGCCAGATCTTCAAATAACAAGATAACGCCAAACCAGTGAGCTACTACTGTTTTTATTTACATTTTAAAGCTTGTTGCGGACGAATAATAATGGAAAAGTGAGAGAGCAGTTTATTAAAACAAACAGAATTTTTAACAGCACATAAGTACAAGAAACACACGAAAACCTAATTGGATTAGAGACTAAATCTATATTGAGAGTCCTGCAATTTATAAGCGCATCAGCGGGGGCCAGGAGGTATAGATGCAGAAGGTAGTAGACGCATCCTTTCTAAAGGCTTGGAGATCTGCACTTTAGTCGATCCTTTGTTCGACTCCCCTAAGTCGCTGAAATCGGTAGCGGCATTGTCTGTGTTTGGGTCTGCCTTTAGTGCTCAGTCCCAAAGCAAAATAAATGGTCTTAAATTGTGGTTGTGCTATATTTAACCTCAACACTGAGGCATCGTTGGCACATTTTTCTTTTATTCTATTTCCAAGTCTGTTTTGTTGTTATTCTTTTACTTTTTAAATTCCTCTTCTCAATACTCGTTCGAACTCTTTTAGGCATTAAACCACAAACGTTTTTAAATATTACGCAATAGCTACGTATACACTTAGGATTTAGGAATTTTATGTTTAGGATTTATTGCTACTTTAAGTAGAGGAGTTTAGATGTAATGCATTTTGTTACTTCTAGGTTCGACTTATGTCCGCAAACGTGTTTATATAGTTTAGTACTCGGTTTAATGCGACCGAGTTACGTATAGTACTGGTATATTTTTAGTACTAATATACAGTGATTATCAATGTTATTTTAAAATACTTTTGCGTCGAAGGAAAACACCATGAAGAAGTATGGATATGGAACGAGATTATTGACTAATATTTTTCTATTCCTTCTCAGAGCAGACCTTTGCCAAAAGAATATTATTGTAGAAGGCCAGAATATTTTTTCTTCAGTATTCATAGCAGAGAAGAAATGAACGTGATCGACATTAGCCAAATTAATATTTAAGTCTAGGAACTTTATCAATATAACTAACTTCATAAAAGGAACAAGTCTTATACATTTCGACTTTAATGAACTCGATTTCAAACTTTTAGTGGAGTTTCCCGAGGACGGTGAAACCTTCCGCTTCTAGGAGAATTCCTTTACAACTTAAAAAAATATAGATGTTGCTCTTGTGGTGATGATTTGCGGCCACATGCACAGGAAGCGCATAAAATATTACACATTTAAAGTGAATTAAATAAACGTCGTATGACCATTTAATTCACTAAATAATCCTATCGCTTCTATCGAAAAACCCCTACCGCTGTCTAAATTTCGATTCCCATTCCCTCTTTGATTTAATTCCTATCAAATTATTCCAATGGAACGTATACTCTTACACCGAAAACGCACGTACTACCAAAATATTGTTTTACGAAAAACGGCTCGCAGCTGTCCTTTATCCCGCTTTCGATTTTGTTCACATCACCGATCCTGGACCTATGTTCACCTTAATCTTTCAAAGGGCATTGCTGTTGCCAATGACCGAAAGTATGGAATTTATTCTATGGTCGTGTGAGCGAAACCGCAGGATGAAGTTAGGGTGTACTAAAAACCTAGCCAGATAACGTTTTGCACTAAATAAAGATTTCTCCAACATCAACTAATAGGAGTGCTACTAATAAAACCGTAAATAGATTACCTATCGAAATTTTATGGACACTGACACCTGATCAGATGACCTACATATATAAATATAAAAAGTTTTTTACTTATAATCACACAAACGGACAGATAAATATACAAGCAGCAAGGCAGAGAGAAGTTTAATAATATGTAAAGATAGTTAATAAAAAACATAGACTAAGGACCTCTTTCACCATCTTCTTTTAAACTCACTCTGTCACGCCTTTTGTTAGTTAAAAACACGTATAAAATCAAGTTGGTTGCTAAATGTCACGAGCTTTGTTAACTAAAAAATAAGAATTAAAAACACGTTGAGTGCCAGATGTGCGGGTTCGCCAGGTTCTCTTTTCAGAATTTTCCGAACATGCGGTCTTGCAGTCTGTATTTATAACTACAGCTAGCTTAAGTGAAGTGGTATATAACTCGCTACCGCGGGAATGTGCAGGCAGCAGGGGCTGTGGTAGCGGGAACGAGTAGCGCGGCCAGGGGAGGCGTCACAAGCCTCAGGCTCGGTGGCAGCGGGCGGAAGCGACGGAAGTTCCGGAGATAGACGGCGCGGCCAGGTGTGGCGCCACGGGTCTTGACAGCAACGGGTGCGCCGGTACAGACGGGCGCGGTTAGAAAAGGTGCCATGGCCTTCGCGTTCATTAGCGCCGGGCGCTACCTGCGGATCCCTCAGCAGGGGTCTAAGCCCCAGATCTATGAAGGATCCCGATGTCGTCTTCCCCCGTCGACGTCTGCTGCGCAAAAGAGCGGGTGGCGGTTTGTGTGGCGGCCGGCGGTACCCCGTTTGAAAAATACATGTACCCCGATGCCACTCAAAGAAAAAATACAGTTTTATCTACTTACCTCTCCGACTTGAAAATATAGTTACAGGTCGAAGAGCGGACAGGAGGAAGTAGTTTTAGCTCAGTTTCGTTTCCACCAATTCTGACTTTTATCTTATAAATAAATTTTAATTCAAAAGTACGATAAGCAACGAGAGCGCGTAATTTATATTATTTAATTGAGTAGTTTTAATATTCTCCAATTAATGAAATAAGTAAATGCAATTATTGTTGTTTCAAACAACATCTAAATATAACTGCCAGTATTTATGTCAAATCCTTATTATACGTTTTAACTACACTCGTCAACTGTCATCATACTTAATCTCAATAAAGCAGATGATAAACCATATTTAAGGCACTAAAAGTTGCTTCGACCGCCTTTCATATTACAGTCACTTTTGAAGCTAAAAACCATTAAAGGGAAATCCTGAAACCCAAAATCAGCTTAAAAAGTGACTTATTGTTAAAAATAAGTTTAAAAGGAGATAGTGGAAGAGGATCTAAATCATTATTAGTATCTTTAATTGCAAGAAAGTAACGTTCCAACGCGACGTTCCGAAATATTAATTTTACAATCATCGAATTTTCGTCAAGGTCCTGACAATCCCTTAGCTTTGCGGAACAATTTCGATTTTTCAGAATCGAACCTTGTTCGATCACGATACTTATTTACGGGAAGAAACGAAAATAAACAGCCATTTAATGGTGAATACGTTATACCTCCAATAAAGATAAGCCGGTTCGGGCGCAGATTTGTCGACGGACCGCCGCAAATACATACTTAGACCCAATTATTTTTAATTGCACATCGAACCGTAACCTTGTTTATGCCGCGGGGGCCGCTAATGTTCGCTCGCACGCGAGCAGCTCCGCATCGAAAAAGCCCTAACGGAATGTATGCTCGTTTGTGCCTAAACGCAGTAATAAATTCGAGCTTTTCGGGCATACGAGAATAATATTGTTAACCGATTCTTATCAAAGCGCTGCTCCGCAAGTCGTTACGTGTTTTATTTCAGCGATTTCAGGAAAGGGGAAATTGTTTCGGCGACGTGGCCCGGGGCGCGGGCGCGGTGTTTTCAATGTATTGTCATCGAATTTAGGTATCGAGCGTCTATCTCAGCAATGTGCAACATTCAAAATGATTAAGGCAGATTTTTTTTTAATGTTGATTACTAGGGATTGCGTTCAGATGAAATCCTATTTACTATTAATGAACTAAGATTTAAATGAGAAAATTAAACATTAGATTATCTCGATGAACACTCGTGACAAAAGTCTCTTGATACCTATCAACAAAGAATTCTGGTTTGTTTGAAGGTAACCAGGAATACTTTTCTAATAATGTTTAATATATTCTTTCAGATAATGATTAATATGAATGTATTAATCATCGTCATCATCACATAGCCAATGAAAATTTTAAATAAAAGTTCGATAAATTATTAATAAATAATTCACGCAATACTTACTTACTTTTGGAGTGCTTGATAACATGCGCTAAGTAGGTAATTGCACTGAGATATACGTATATACGTAAATGATTGTTGCACAATAATTAGTGTAATTATTGCACATGTGTATTCGTCCAAAAAAATTGATCAAGTGTGTATCTTACTACGACCAGTATAGGGTTACGTAATAAGTAAAGTTGTGTGCGGGCCAAGATGTCTTAATTTGTCCTATCATTATTCTACACCGTATTTGAACTCAATAATTTTGGATCTTTTTCTATATTTATTATAAAAGATCAGCGTTTATGCCATATTTCAAGATTGTAAGTTGCATGAAAGTACCAAATTATGATATTGAATCTGTGACTAGAACCTTTTGTATGCAAATACGCTTTAAAAGAGCGTAATTACGTTAAACTAGAAGCTTAAATTTTATAGCAAGATAGGACTATAGTCTATTTCTTCTATATAGTCTAGTACTTGATTTCATTTTTCACTTCACAAAAGTAGTTAATTTCAAAAGCTAAGTTTTGTATAATGAAGATCCCAAGCGGATCCCACGCTCCAAACGTTTACTTGGAAGTAGGCGTTTACGCGATTTGTCCGACCGTCTACACATTCCAGATGACGAAAGACATCGACTAGACAATAATTTATTTATGCGATTTACATTGGTTCCTTTCGACTAAATATTATGTTGCTGTAAACATGGTTAATATATCAGGGCACAAATTTATTATCGTGCATACATTTTGTTTATAAACAAATAATTGCTTTTCAATAGTCAACATTACCTTTCTTAGCCACTAAATTTAATCTACATATAATTGGTACGGATTTTTCACTTGAGGCAAGCCAGTCCAAGCCGTTAACTCAAATTTTCTGTAGAAGAACTTAATAAAATTATATAATGAATGGATAATATTAAATTCCCCTCCACAACAAATAAACGGGATCTAATAAAATAAAGGTAGCGTGTAACAAAACCTTTTTTCTTCGAACTAAATTCTTCATATTTCATAATTTTCATATAACCTTTAATTTTGAAGCTGAACCCTTTATTTTTTTTTCCTCTAGTACTTTATCTGTATGGAAATACTAAAAAACACATTTATTAAGTTGAATTTATACATGAAATTTCGTGTACTTGATGTCATCAAATTCATAGAGTACGAAACCAGTTTTTTAGTTGCTTTCAATAATCCACTACTAGAATAATCCAAATTCATGATATTGTATATATAGAAAGCACTACGGGCACTTACTATTATTCACAAAAACTTGCATAAAATAAGGGTAAAATGCATGATAGTAGATAATGAAACCTTAGAGTCAAGATAGCAATAGAGCTCGTCTAAAATTATGGAAATTGTCCTCCATACACATCTTATTACCACCTGCACCATCGTATTTGATAACAAGAGACAAATGTAATTCGTTGTTCCATCGACAATCAGCATATACATTTGAAACGTCTAGTGGACTTCTTGGACTTCTTTAGTATGAATTCAAATTAAAAAACTTATTTTGTCGTACTAACAGTTTATACTGCTGTTATATTTAATTCTGTCGAATGCGAAAATATCGCAATCAAGACTGCTTTCTGTACAGTGGCGGTTTTGGTTTTTATCAATTTCTCGTATTTACCATGGAGTTTACGATATACAGTAAGCTAGTAGGTCCCCAAGAATATCGAGATATCATGTTTCGTGTCAGGGTGTAACTTTCATTTGGGACGGATGCAGAATGTTATCGAATACGTAAGTTTTAAAAATATAAAAATATCTTCGAGATTAGAAGAGTAAGTTATTCTGTCAGCAAACACGTTGTCAATTATAATGACCACTTTCTAACATTACAATTATATGTGGACAGTTCTACATAAAAAGGAAACAGTAAATTTCGATAATTCGTAGAATATTATAACTTGTTTTAGGTTATAGGGAAAGACTGTGATTTTTAATTGATATAGATATCGATAATTTTCATAGCTTATAAACAAACGTAAATTATAAATTCCCTATTTCGATTTTTGCTCTGCTTCCTATTTTAGTTCCGATTCTAATGCCGATCTTTCTTCTCCTTCGTTAATAAACGTTTGCCCCTGCAAGCCATCCTTATAACTTACTCCCTTGTGATATGTGGGAAACAGAGCGAACATCCATACACACATCCAGATATACAAGCAGCACTCAAATAAAAGGTCAAAATATACTCCGAGGGCGCTAAAACGTTGAGATGATGAAAACTCAATTTTCTAAATTCGAACTGAAAATAAGAATTTTCCGATTTTTAAATTTTTTTAATTATCTTAGCGGGAAGTTAAAAATCTGATAGATAATTAATAAAATCCTATTCTTAAATTTTTGAAATGCGTTGTCTTTGAATTAATGAATTGATTTTGATTAGGTTTGCGGTATTCAATGCAGTTTTTCAAGTACTAAAAGAACTAATTTCATATAATCATCCCGACGAGAAACCGAGATGCTATCTTAAAAAAAATAAGGAAAAGGGTTGACCATAAAGACCATCTCTGCAATTTCCCGTCAACTTTAAATGATCAAACATAAAATTTCGGAGTAATCATCATCATCGCTCAACCTTCAGCCAGTCGCATGCCTGAAAGGGACAAGTTCCAATACACCGAAGGGAGCGTAATTTTGGGGGTGGGTGGGAGTGTAGGTTATAGTCTGGATTAGGAGTGACGGGAGTGTAGAGCCAGACGGTATTCGTACAACCTTTAGCCAGAATCAAACATAATCATAGAACATGCATTCGATCAGATATAAAATTTCGGAGCAACTTAATAAAATCAATTCTAAGAAATTTTTCGTTAACCACATCTCACGAACTAATCAACCGATTTTGGTCGGTCTGACAGCGATCGACGTGGCTTTATGATGTCAAGAACTATTTATTTTTTAGAATCAATCGATAAAGCTGTTCTTTCAAAAAACAGTTTTTCAAAATTTACATTTTTCAGATTTCTCAAAATTTTCGTGTCCGAATCAGTTCAAATTCATAGGAGATCTAAATTTTGTAAAACGGTTCCGAATGCCACTTGCTTGGTTCTAATCGATAAAGTCTTTCAAAAGCTATGAGAAATTTACATACATCCACACACGCAGACACAAACACACACATACACATATAAACATACAAACACCATCGAAAAATTGTCAGGGTGGCTTCTTGTGACCTTAAAATGTCGAGATCTGATGAAAATCGATTTTCGAAAAACGGAGTAAAACCAATAACTTTCCGATTTTTAAAAATTTCAATTTTCTTAGCCCTAAGTTAATAAACACTTTATGGAAAAGTTGTCTCCAACAGGATCTCTTGAACATTTTAAATGGAGTGGACTCTTTTTAATACCACAAACCGCGTTTCGATCGTTTAATCCATTCAAATTTTAAGAGAAATTTATATATATATATTTTAAGAGAAAATTAAGAGAAATACACACACACAGTTCGGAAAATTGTCAAAATGGATAAATAAATTCCTACGACCTTAAAAGGTCAAAATACGATGAAAACTCAATTTTTTCTTTCCAAGTATCATAGCGGGAATCCCAAAATTTATAAATAACGATATCGTATTTATTAGAATACAATTTACTGTTTACCAATTATTGAACCATGAGAGTTGAACTCGTGCAGCGTTTAACTCCTTTAGCACTATATATTAATCTCCATGGAATATTCTCTCCATGAAATTATCAATACGGAGCAGACATACCTATGTGTATTTGTGTCAGTCTGCAGTACTTCGTCGCTAGATAGTCGTTTCAGAGACCTCTAAAATGAGTACCATTACGACGAAATAGTTGGTTCATTGAACTGTGTTTTTTTGTAGGTTCTATGATTCTTCTTTAAACTCACACCTATTTCCCGTAAGGGTTCATGATTTCAAACTATTTCTCAAAGGTTAGCAGATTTACATAATTGAACAGTTAGATAACTTTACCCAGGGATATCTTCCTCTATGAGAAAGGTTCCGGTGCTTAGAAACTATCTATGTAGGATGGAGCAGAGGAAATGAGCACTCTCCTTGAGATGCAAATGTCGGCACGAGATGTAGCCAAGTATACAGTTTTTATGTTTGCCTTTAAGTGAAATTCATAGCAGTTGTAGATCAGAATTACATCGTATTGCCTAAACATTATCATCGAATAAAAATTGCACTATTATACGCTTTTTGGTTTTAATATCCGAATATTTTATATCTACAATTTTTATATCATTAAAAAAGCTTTCATACATCGATACACATCTCGATACAAATTGACGATTTTTCTTTTGTGTATGCTGTAAGATCTAGGGTTTTGTCAAATTTCGTAATTCTAGCTCAACGGGATAATAAATACTTAAGTATCCTAGTATCTCATCCTAAAATGTCGAAATATAACACAAAATGTCTGTATCTATTGATCACGTTGACATAGAAGCTTGATTTATACAACTTCAAGGGACCGTAAACTTAATACTAATCATAATTTTATACTAATTAAAACTCGACACTTCTACACGTTTCTGTGGAAAGGTACAACAGACATACAGACAAACAGGCGGAAAATAGACTGATCTTCTGAGGCTTTTCTTGAGGGTGACTTTAAAACTGCCTTATATTTTATTCTGAATTAAGAAAAATTCGAAAATGAATAAATAAAAATGTATTTATTTGATTTAAAAAAACGGCAATACTTGTAAACTGTCATTGCTTCATCTACTATAAAAAGTTACTTTTACATACATTTTTCAAATGAATGCGACTTTATCATTTTAGAAATCGGACTAATGCGTGTCGGGTTACGCAGTGTAGTTTCATAGTTGCGCGTCACAATATGACAGCCCAGGAAGGAGACCTTTTCGGGTTCCGAGCCAAAATGGCAAAAACGGAACCCTTATAATTTCGCCATGTCCGTCCGTCCATCCGTCCGCTCGTATGTCACAGACATTTTATTCAAAAACTACATAACGTATTTTGATCAGTTTATAGTGTAGCTGTCTTCTGTAAGCCACTACTTAGTTTAGTAGTTAAATTAAAAAAAAATCTAGGAGGGGGCACTTTATACGTGTAACAGAAGCTGAAAAAATTTTTTTTCAACAAACATCAAAGTGTAGCATTTATTTCAATAGTTCTTTTACACCATTACAATTTCTAAGCATTTTTTTTAATTACGTGAATAATTTCGGATGTAATCGTTCCGAAAAATATTAAAAAAATGGCGAAGATAAATTCCAATAAATATTTTCAATGAAAATTATTTTGAACATTTTCGGACGTACTGTTTTTGAGTTACTGGCGAAAAGCTGTGTTTCTCAACAAAAGGACATAACTTACACGAAGATACGTTCTTTTACTGATACGCTTTTGTTTACACTAGTTTAATATCAATAGTCGACTTGTTTTTCTTTACTACTTTATCTACTTGTTTTTCTAGTTATAGGCGACTAAAGTGCTCATAGTTATTTTGTGCGGGAAACATAAAAAAATGTAACAACGTACTTTTTTAATCTGTAGTGCATTTCTTTGTAATAATGGCTTCAGAACCTTATAATGAACATGGTCCAAAATGCTATTTGCCAGTATTTGCTTAATGCTATGAACCTATTAATTTAGTTTCAGATTTAACGACTAACTACGCCTAAAAAAGGGCCCACATAGGACGGGCGTTAAGGATATTATGATTTTACACAATTTTACATAGTTAATAAACGTATATTTACTGCCTGTTTTGTACAACCAACAACGTTATCTAAATAACTTTTAACAAAAATTTGCTTTTTGCTGCTCCAAGTACATTTTATGAATCTTCTATTACTCATTAATTTGTAGTCTACTGGCTGTAAAAGTTTTCCGTTTTACTTCCTTATATGTACTACTGCCGTGTTTTTTTTCACATATCCAAGAATAACCATTTACCTGGTGGGGAAGACACATATTCTAACAAAAAATAGCACCTTAAAGCTTAATATTGCACAAACTGACCCCTTTATCCAAAAATGGTTTTCACAGACCGGCAATGTTCTTGGGTGGACTATCCGATAATACCCCGTATCATGGAATAAAAGAGAAAAAAATTCAACCCCACTTTACATGTAGACGAGGTAGCCTCGAAAAATTCATTTACAACATAATAATCCACTTTATCGGCTTTATAAATATGTATGTCCAAGCTGAATTACAACTTCTACTATTAAACATCTCTGAGCTAAGCCGCGGACAGACAGACAGCCATACCAACGGACGACGAAGGGTGAAATGTAAGGGTGCCTTCATGACTAGTAAAACCCTAAAAGAGATTTATTAGCCTTGTCAGAATTGAAAAAGTTGCTAGACTCCATACAATTTCAGACAAGACATTTGTTTACATATAATACATTGATTGCTACATTATGACTCTTCTAGCCGTACATAGACACTAATAAACGCTTGCATTGGTATTCTCCACACTTTTTGGAGGATGATGGTTTAGAAATTAGGTACAAGGGACAAACGTGATAAGCGTGAAATTGTACTCACTACGGTATATTTTCCTCGTCGGATCCCGAGCGATCCCGTGCTCAATTCCGAATTGCTCTATAATAGAAAAATAAGTATTTGGGATATTATTCGTGATAGTGAGTGAGTGGAAACAATGGAACGTTTTGGAAACACTCAAACGTGTAGCGGAAAAAATACTGAGGGAATCATGAAAGGGCGCTCCGAAGGGCGATTGGGTGGAAGCCTTTAAACATCTTAGAACAAAAGTCCCTTGGCCCTTTTTCCTACCGTTTGTTATTTGATTTCGAGTGGAAGGTAAATAATTTCGGTGTTCATAAAAGTAAGAAAATTATAAAAAGAGAAAATAATTTGATGGGTAAAACCTGCACATATTATAAAAAAAAATACGAATCATTTGATAGTTCTTTGTTGGCAGTTTATTTGCAAAAAAGGCATTCATTCATTCATTTATTATTTCCAAATCAGTCAGTAGTGGTAAAAAATATAACTGATGAGTCGTTAAGGGTTTTCATGTATTTTTGA
This sequence comes from Eumeta japonica, assembly GCA_005406025.1. NCBI lineage: Eukaryota > Metazoa > Arthropoda > Insecta > Lepidoptera > Psychidae > Eumeta > Eumeta japonica. The sequence continues at coordinate 123,468 of BGZK01001476.1, forward strand.
TAGCATAAAACAATTCGTTATTTTTTAAGCTAAACTCCTGCGAATACGTATATGCTTACACATATACGTATTTGCTCACGTTGAATTTCTACCTATACGCCAAATAGGTTGAAAACAAACAAATTTACATTACAATATTGTGTTAGAAGCGGAAAATGCATAAAATATTGTCATTTACAACTTATTAACTATAACTAACATCTCGCTCAATTTAGTATAAAATGCGTGAGCGTAACTAAGCAATAGTTAGGGATGTGCAAGATTAAAACTTTTGTGTAAAAATTTTGCCAATGTCCGCTTTACAACAATTATATTACATCAGGGAAAAAGATTTATCGTATATTATAAGTGAAGAATTGCAGTAAAATCGAATTAACTCGCAATAAGTTAATTCTATGTGTATAGTGGGATTGGAAGGCCATTATTCACTATGAACTTTTAACACCGGGCAAACCATCAACTCGGATCTCTACTGCCAACTGCTGATGAAACTCACGCGAGAAGTAGGGAAAAAACTGCAGAAATAAATCAAAAAAAAGGGTGTGGTTTTTCACCATGATAACCAGACCAGACCAAACACATCTTTAGCCACTCAGCAAATATTGAGAGATTTTGGTTGGGAAGTAATAATGTATGCGGTATATAGTTTTGAATTTACACCCTCAGATTTTCACCTGTTTCGGTCTCTTAAAAATTCCTTAGACAGTGTTAGGTTAACATCAAGAGAAGACTATCAAAACTGCTTGTCGCAGTTTTTTGATCAGAAGTCCCAAAGTTTCTACAGCATTGGGATTGTGTCACTATTTATAAAATGAAAAGTTGTCGAACCAAATGGCATACACGTCTTAAAATTAAATATAAATGAAATATGTTGAAAAACTATCTTGAATTTGTATATAATTTACGAAAAAACCTTTTACCGAGACCTTTTTTTTAAATGTCTTTAGTTAGAAGAAAATCATTTGATACAGTCAGATACTGAAAGGATTTTATAAGTTCTGTTTGAGCCCTAATTCTCGAAATTATTAAAGTTAAGTCAAAACTGTTCAAGAGTGATATTTTAGTCCCTTTTTACTTAATAATGTCAATAAAATACAAAGACCTGTTTATGATCTAATAATTACCTAATAGTCAAATTAATACTGGATTTGAGACATTCACATTTACAAGATGCTTTCTAATTATTTTGCTAATCGATAGTGCTTCGGCTTGAACATATAGATTTATTAACAGCAATTAGAGTCTATTTTTTAAAAAAAAAGGCTACGTTGCTTTTAAATATTCCACTTCGCTCTTTATTATAAGCTCGTAATTTTTACACTTTTTGTTTCATGGTCATCGAATGTAATGACTTTTGCATAGGTTTTCTAAGTTCATAGTAATGTCATTTGTTGTCACCAAAAAAAATAAGGTTCTTTTTCAAATAAATTATATATATATATTTGATTTAGTTACCATCTCTTGCAAGTCGCAGGTGGATGATGCAAGAATTACTTGATTTCGGTGTACAAGAGGCATTTTCAGCTCACTCAACTGTACACGAATAGGGTGAATAGTTACGGTGCAACTACACATCCATGACTTACACCAGTGCGGATGTGAAACCGGTCAGTGTATACCCCTTTTATTCTCATGCAGGTACTGGAGCCTCTGCGTATAGGGACTACGGTACCCGTATCAATCCGCTACTCACACCGTGCGTAGAGAGGGAGTTCCATACATTATTATTTTCCACTCTATCATAAGCTTTTTAGCCAAATCTACGAAAAGTACAAAAGTTCTTTTAGCCTTAGCTTCTCCAAGAACTTCCAATTTTCAAAAACGTCTCGAAATTTCATTTGCAAATCCCAAATCTTACTTTCAGTCTCTTCCATAACAGTTGAAATGATTGCCACATTCAATTTGCAAACAAACAGACAGACCTTTCATCGAAATTCTATACATCCTATAATTTGCGCAATCACATGTTTTGATGTACACAAATTTTCACCAAGACTTGTCAAACCGTTCTTAAGTTAGAAAAAGACATGTACAGACAGACCTAAATTTTAAAAATGGAGAAAGTGGAGTCGATGAGTCGTAGAGCTAATATTGTACAAAATTTGACAAAAACATTGCACGTACAGACAGACGCTACATATTTGTATAGTAATTTATATTGAAAACTTAGTTCATCCTAATGTCATATTTTGAGGGTTTACAAAACATTATTGTTTATAATGAGGCCAATACTAGTTTTTATTAACAATCTTTCTAAAATTCAATGACACCTTATTATGTTACATTCGTATGCAATTAAAATTACTAATTTTTATTTAACGCATAACGCATACGCATACTTGTATTGAGATGGTTTCGCTCTTAAGCAAAGAAATCCCTGCTCTTGATCTTTGTGGTTTATTAATCAAATTACTATTACTTCTCATCATCCTCCGATCTTCAATGTTGTTTTTCTTTCTTTCGTTACTTTGCCAGACACGCCTCATATTCATTCCTAATAAAATGAGCTACTTATACAATTTCATGTAATTTTTTCACCCGACTGAGCGAAGCAAAGGAGGGTAATGTGTTTATCAGCCCACATACATATGTAGGCTGATACATGAAACATACATACATATGTATGTTTGTTCCTTTGTGGCCCTCTAGAGACCAAATGCGTAGGCCGATATTTATGACACTTGCGTCAGTCGATTTGTCTTAATCTTGTGAGTGTGACTAAAGACATGTCGGTAATCGAAAATCAATATGGCGTCAACCAGACGCCATATTGTGAAAAAGACAAAAATCAAATCGACAAATTATGACAAGTAGTGTATCACTGAATAAGTTTATGAAAATTCTTTATTAATTTTTCATTTAGAATGACTATTAACGATCGATAAAGATTTAAAGTTGGTTTAGAACCACTGTCACTTAATTTTTTTAAAATTTAATATAAAGTTGTAATAAAGTTGTTATATAATATAATCATATAACAAGCATTATTAATGTGAAAAATAATTATTATAATATAAATATTATAATACTTAAGATCGAATGACAAACCCAGAATTTTACTGTTTTGAAAGATAATTTTAACCACCGTTACCAAAACCATTAATTAATACAGTGAGAGAAAATAAATCTAATTAAGAATAAATAAACAATAAAAAAGATAAAAAGTCAATAATTAATTGATAACAATACATCGATAAAAAAAGGAATATTCACGATTATCACAACAAGACACATCGTTGCCACCACTGACGACGAGAAAAGATTCTTCGAACAGTGTCAAAACATAACTATTAAATATTATGCAAAACAATATTGAAAAAATTTAAAAAAACCCTATTACATATATAGAAGTGAACTGAAAACATCGAAACAAGATAATATAAAATTATTATAATATAATAAATTTTACAGTCGGAGGCATCCCATTTGTGTTTCTTTACTTGCTGCGACACTTGGTACATGTATAAGTCCGACTGCAAATATTTATTATATTTGATTGGATGATTTTTCACATCTTACTATTTGATTTGATTTGATTCGTAAAGTTCGAAGTCCGACACAGGTGCGGCTCAATACAATACAGAGTAGATTATACGATCGAAAAACATAGCGACGGAAATAACATATGTGGTTGTTTGTGCGAGTAAAAGGCATTCCAATGCGCCCCAACCGCGGTGCCTACTTTGTATGTGATGTCTTTGAATCTCAGATAAGACACGCTAGAAGGATTTTGTTGCAATAAGGTGTCGTTTTCAGTGAGAGACTGTTGCAATATGAAATAATCCGAAGAAATGGGTATTTCATAGATAAACACATTGTTACTAACACTACATCATTGTTTATTTTTCGTCATTAACGGTGAAGACAATTTTCAAAATGATTTCTCGATAATTACTTTTCATAAATATGGCGTACCGAAAAAAAAGCACCTTTGAGAAATAATATAATCACAAAGATGACGATCATAGCAGGTAAGATTTCATCAAACAGACTATAAGGCCAGATAAAAATATAAAAATTTCTCTCGTCATATTAGTTAATAATATATATTTATAACTAACGTTGGTATTAAAAATTGAGCAATGTTTCGTGCAAAAATAATATGTTTGTTTGAGTATACGATATATGCTCATACATTTACAAATTTTATGTTTTTACAATTACTTACAAATTTAACCAATCAATAGTGGTTTATTTCATGCGAAATATTTTTCAGGCTATCATAAGGAATGTATGCTTCATAAATAAAAACTTTCCTATATACAGTACATATTATAAATATTTGTTTTACATAAGTAACATCGATGTGTGTTAATGAAAGACTCAGTACCTAATTTAACCATAATTACTTAAATAATCTCTTTAACGTATAAAATTGCTTTATAACAGGTGCCTAATAGCTAATTTTATAATATGCATAATTTTATTCATATCGTTTATTACACATTCGCTATAGTGATTACAGCACAAACGTACACTACATTGATTTTACATTCACATATTTATACTATTGTTTATGGTAAGTTTTTAATCTATTATTGTTTGGCTTGTACGTTCGTATTGTCAGTCTGATGTAATATACGAAGTAAATGTTTTTCTGTCAAGTTTTGTATCATAGGGTTTTCTTTACTTTTTTTTAAAAAATAATATCAATTTTATATCAAGTTTTATTATATTGACTTATTTCCTTACTAAAATTCTTTGATGATATTATTTATCCGAGATATCCCTTTACATACTCCATGGTTCTGTTATTAGTAGTGATTGAAATGGTAACGAAATTTGTTAACTTGTTAGTTTTTGATAAGCCTACTTTCTATTAATTATACATGTTGTTAAAGAGTCTCTTGCAATTGTATTAAAATGGATACTCACATAATAATATGAGAGCGTCTAGGAATGTCAGAGAGTTTCAAAAAGACTCCATAATTTTCTCTACCATATTCACGTTGCCATAGATATATAAATATGTGTTCAGCTGGCGCTGAGAAAACTTTAAGCGACGATGGATCTCAATTTCTTACCTTTGCCTTAACGTAAAAATTCTTACCTAAGTAAGCTTTATGTTATCAATTTTGCTTACGGTCTTCTTATATTGCTATATTATACATAGATCTGTTGTTAAGGCTTTTATTGCTGAAGCATCGTATATTTTTCCATGACCAAAATATTAGTATTGAACAATATACTTCTATTATGATTTCTAGTTGAATACTATAAAAAATATATCATAAAAAACACGTTCCGGGCCTCAAAGAGCGCATTAAGCCACCAGACCCGAATATTGTCTTCCCAATGGTGGGGACAGTTGTTAGCTATACCCTACTCGCACTGAGCCAGAGCGCAGAACTTTTTTAAGTTCTTCAAAACGAAGGGTTTGCTCAAAAGAGCAAACCCTTCGTTTGTTTAAAATAAAAAGATTATAGGAGGATACGCGCCAGCATTTGGGTAAATAAAAATTGATGCAACTATGAGAATATAAAAAATATTCATCACTTGTTGATTTTAGGAACGAAGTGTTTTGAAGCGAACGATCAGAAGCACACACGTCAGAGTTAATTTATAAACAATCGTCTGTATTTTTATGAAACATAACTTTAGTAACCCTATATAAGGAGATATAAATAGAATATAGAAGATTGAATATAAATAAGTGGATAAACTGAGACAAGTATTTATGTAAGTCCTTGCGGACAAAGATGAAGACGTTACCAGTATAATAAATAAGCGATATCAAAACTCGATAAATATGTATTAGGAAAATAGTGGTCGCGCTTCTGACGTGATTTATATGAAAGGAAATCTTTTGTATAAATTACGAACACCAATCCTGTAGTAATAAATTTATCTTATGACTAGATTTCGTCCGCGGCTCCGCCCGTGTGGAGATAAAATGAACTCCTTGATCTTGTATATCGGCCAATCACGCTTACCGTCAGGATCCCGCTCATTATCCTGGTGTCGATTCGGATCCCAGTCCTATTTTTGATGCCAATTTTTCGCAGTCTTGATTCCTATCGCACTCCTGCTTTTGATTCAGGACTAGATTTAGGCTCCGCTCTTGATCTCGGTTCCGCTGTCAATTTTGATTTCACTACTGCTCCTTATTCCGCTTCCTGTCGCATTCTTCATTGTAATTTCAGTTCCACTCTCAATTTCAGCCTTGGTCTTGTTTTCGATTTCGATCCCTCCCGTTCTCGATTCTCGATACTGCTCTCCGTTCCGCTTTCTATTTCGGTTTATACTATCGGTCATGGTTCCGATTTGGATGAAGCCATGGAAAATTAATACTAATAACAATATAAACGCTCATTTATTTCCCAGAACGGTAGGCAGAGACTATAGATTTCCACATGGTACGATTTTACGACATGGTACGACATCCAGTCAGTGAGGCATGAGAAATATGTCAATCTTTTCATTCAAGCTCGTCGGTTTCGGATGTTTAAAATTTGTCCCTTTTTTAATTTGTCACCAATTTGGTCTGCATGGGATTTCCTAGGGTGACCCTTGCCAACCTTTCCATTACACACATTCGCTCTATAGTTTATTTTATCAGTCTACTTTCATTCATACTTTCCAAATGGCTAAACCTCTTCCTACTATAGTCACAACATCTTTCTTCAAACCCCACCGCTCTTTAACAATACTGTATCTACATCTATCTTTCCGAGACACTTCACACATACTACGTAGCGATCGCATCTCCACTGCATTGATCCTACTTTCATTTTTCTTCTGCTATGCCCAGCTTTCACTACCACACATAAGCATAGAGATTAGAACCCCATAATGGATAGTCAAGCGCGCTTGTTGTGAGACGCTTTTACTATTTATTATAGCGAGCGAGGCCCCATTTACTTTATTTCCAGCATTCACTCTCCTTTCGATATTTCTGCATGTTTGCCATCATTTTTAAACAAACTACCCAAATATATAAACTCTTTCATTTTTCAACTTTCTCACCTTATATAAATATATCGCATTCAGTTGTGTTTCCGCCCCTTATAAATACCATCACTTTAGTCTTACCGACATTTATTCTCGTACCTCTTTTCTTAACAGAATCATTCATTTTTTTAACATCTTCTGCAGCTCGCACGTTGACGATGCAAAGATTACTTGGTCGTCAGCATACAGGAGACATTTAACGGACAGCTTCATCCATCTCTAGTCCACATTTATACTCTTTCAAATAATACTGACTGCTATTCGTGAATAGGTTTAACAGCAACGGTGGAGCTAAACATCCCTGTTTGACACCCTTGTGGATGTCAAACCACTCAGTGTATGCTGCATTTATTTTGACGCAAGTACTGCAGCCCCTACATAGAGAATGCAGAGTCAGCACCATTTCGCTACTCACTTGTTCCTCCTTAAATATTTTTTTTTCACTTTATTCAAGCTTTTTCCAGATTAACGAAAATAAAAAATATTTTGACCGCTGGCCAAAAACTTTTCTGCAATTTTCGGAGAGATAAAACTGGATTGCTTTTTTGAAATCTCGTTTGTACATCTCAGATCTTATTTTCAGTCTCGTTCACAACTCTCTCAATAATGATTTTCGCATACAGTTTATATACGACGCTAAGAAAGCATATAGAGCGGTAATTTGTGCAAACCTGCTGTGAGCCTTTCCCTTTAAGGTACAATGACTGCTTTGCACCAGTCATTAGGTACCCTATGGCTTTTTCAACATTTACTAAAGAGCTGGTACACCAGGATTTCCACTATACCACCACCATCTCTCACCATTTCTAACGAAACTCTATCATATCCCGCAGCTTTTCCAACTTTCACTGGTTTTAATTATTTTCTTTATCTCATCCATACGTATTTTAAATTTCATTTCTAGCATCAATCATATACTCAGACGCAGTAACATTGTCTACTGCAACTTTATTCTCACATGCAAAAACGTTTCGAAATAATTCTTCCAGCGCTCATTCATATTATGTTCCTCATTTAGTAAATGTCCATCATCGTCCTAATCACATGTATACATAATGTCTCGGAATTATTCCGGGCCTTTTTCACCATATGCCAAAAAACTATTTGCTTTCTCTAAATTATAGCGTTCTTTTTTTCGTCCTTTCTTCTTTTCTCACATTCTTTGGCTCTCATTTTTACATCTTAGAAAATTATAGTTCAATATAAAATTTAAGCTGTATGAACCGCTGATGAAGCCAAGGCACAATATTTATAGGCTATTTCATTCAGAGAGATTCTTATAAGTTAAATAATTTAAAGATCGGTTCATTAGTTTTGATTATTAGTACAAACGAAGTCGAGTACAAATGTTAGTTTATTTTTTCACGTTTCCGTTTGCCCGTACGGTCGGGATAACACATAAGATCGGGGAAAAGTTTTTTCGTATTTGTATACAAATTCCATATAACTTTTTATCATATTTTATTTACATTTAATTATACTATATGTACATGCCATTTTATTCAACAACTCGTTGCCATGTTGAAGGGTAGTGGCATAATCCCATTGCAGTAGAAGTTTTGGGACATCTGATCATAAAACTGTGACAAGTAGTTTTGACAGACCTCTCTTGATGTTAACCAACACTCCCTAAATAATTCTTAAGAGACTGAAAGAGGTGAAAATCTGAGGGTGCAAGGTCAGGGCTATATGGTGGATAATAGTGATACAACAAATATCAATTTTTAGACGTTCGCGAATGCGAATGTGGATGCGAATATTCACTTTTGAATTTGGCGCCATTTTGTTTATGTCACACGCACTCATTTGTCATCGTTTGCATCTAATTCCGAGCAATGTCAAACCGATCCAAAGAAGGCCGATTGATGTTGTATGTTTACTTAATGAAAGATCGTTAACAGAAACACGAGAATTATGTTTAGTATTTTTTTAAGATAAGTAAATCAGTTTCTGGCGCGATATGGATTTATTTTACGCTTTGCGATGCTGAACGAGCTAGACGTAAAATCTATAACAATGAATATTCTCGGAAAGGAAGAACTACAACGGCTATGAGAAATTATTTGTAGTCAGTGCATAGGTTTTGTAATAAATATTATGAGAAATTCATAATTCTTTGTTTAATTTACCTTTTGTTATTGACATCTTACTTTTTTACAGACGTTCATATTCGAAAAACATACACATGAAATTCGCGAATACGAATGCGAATACGAATATTCGTTACATCACCAGTGGAGACGTTGATACTTCCCAACCAAACTCTCAATATTTGCTGAGTGGCAAAAGATCTGTTTGTCAAACGTTATCATGGTGACAAACCACACTCTTTCTATTGATCAATTTCAGACGTTTTTCCTCTATTTCTTATTTGAATCTCATCAACTTTTGGACATTAGAGATCAAAATTGATATTTTACTCGGCGGCAAAAATCTATATATATAAAAAAAAGAAAGTGTGTCTGTATGTTCCGGGTAGGCTCCGAAACGGCTGGACCGATTTCAATGAAACTTTCAGGAAATCTTTAGATTGACCTGACGAGTAATCCTGTAAAGTTTGGTGACGATACGAGCACTTTACTTTGTGAACTGTCAAATACAGGTAAGAAAAACAAAAAACACCGGGGGCGAATCCGCGGGCGGGCCGCTAGTTCATAATAAATAATGCCCTTCCATTCCCACCACATACATAGCATCAATTTATTGCGAGTTAGTCCGGGTTCTACTATAGTCTGGAGCTTACTTGCCATTTGACCGTGATTTTTTTGCACGGTCTCGTTTGCACGGTCTTGACCAGTCAATATTTTTTCAAAAACGGTTCCGTGTCATTACGTTTCGAGAATGCCAAATGAGTACAAGATTCATTAGATTTCTTTCAGTGAGCTCGTGCGGGTGTGTGTGGCTCGCTCCAAGTGTCTGGCTTTTTTGTATATCTCCAACTCCATGTTATAATAATTAATATGCCGATCTTGCTCTACTGTTTTCTAAAATGGCGTCGTCTTGAACCGCAACAGGTCAACCAGAGCGAGGTTCATCTTTGACATTAAAATTACCCGACTGAAAATACTTGAACCAGTTTTGTTCTACTCTTATTGACGCTACATTAGGTTCATAAACGTCACAATTTTTTTTTCGCAGCTTGTGCCGCATTTTTCCCTTTTTTGTAATAATACTTCATAATGGATTAAAATTTCAATGCTAGATTCACTCATTTTGGTGGAAAGAAAAAGAATAGAACAATACTACAATTGTTCTATTCTTTTTCCTACGACACCTGCTTGTTTTAACAAGCAATAACAAACAACAAACAATAAAGACACCTTTATGTTTTCTTGAAACGTTATCTGTTTAATGGTATTGAAGCTAGACAGATGCAAACAGCACAACCTTAGAGATTTTACTACAACTTTTTGCTTACAAAATACGAAAAAACATTTTCGCCAACATAATATCACTAGTTTTCTTGAAATCGGATGGCTTAAGTACTCAAAAAAACGAACGAAATACACATTCTTCGAATATAGTCTATCCGTGCGCAAAATTTGATTACTATCCATTCAAACCTTTACTGAGATTAACTCGCACAAACAAAGAGGCACCGACTTGTCTACAGATAATCAGAATAAAAAAATTTTTTCCGTTATTTTTTTTTGAAAATGTACGTATAAAATGTATAGTTTTAAATATTGGTATAGATAGATTTATAAAAGTACCTTATTTGTTATTTCAGAAGGTAATGTATTTTTATTTAAAAGTTGACTAAAATTTCTTCAGTCATTTTGGAAATTTGCCCATATAAAGAAACAGACAAACCATTTATTGAAATGACATGTAGTTCGTCGTTTGTGCAGTTATATGTTCTTACTGTATATCAATTTTCATCAAACTTTTCTAAATTATAAAAAACCATACCATACATACGTCCTGGCTGGCAGGTAAGCACGCATGCACACACGTCTTGACCTAATCACTACTTTCCATACCATGCCATTTAATAAGTTGTCCAAATATATGAATATATGTTTTTGATTTCTTATAAAATATTAAAATGAGAAGTACCCAACCTTAAATTTTAAGCATTTACATGAAACGTTGATATTAAAAGAAAACTGAATTATGGGAAATTGAAGAAAAAAATGACTGATACTTAGAAAGACAACAAATATGATTTTGACTACTATGGTAAAGATTTAGGCATATCTATTAGTCAAAATCAAGTGATGGCTCACTCACGATGTAAGCTCCTTACGTATACACGCGCCTTGCTTAATCGATGCAATGGTCAATCCTAAAGGCCGCAGTTCCCACTGACGATGTCATCTATATGCTGTTGACAGTGACGACTTGTCCACCGTCTAACACGCAACACCACAGTTGCACACCTCGTGGTCTTCTGAGGACAGAAGCGCGTTCAGAAAAGCACCCGTGCGCTTCGGTAAAATACCGACACACTAGATTTGAGTATGCCTCTTCGCTTCCACTAGATACACCGATTTCTAGGCCACTAACCGCCCCCTCCCCGCGCTACAACTAGTAGAAGGAGGTGCGGAAATGTCTGTAGTCGAATTTCTATCCACAACACTTATATAAAACTTCAACACGTATCCAACTGTGTCCGAGACTGTCTTGAGTCCAACTTTTAAACTAGATTTGAAAATAGTAGTAAAATTAATAAATTAGTAGATTTCTTATGGTTACTTCACTTTTGTATGCGAATAAAATATTAGTTTAGATTTTGTTAATATTCGTCACTGAAGATTGTCAAACATAATCCCAAATACAGAGTTTCTTAAATTTAATCCTCCTTTAGAACTTGTGTCTGAATATATATTTTTCCTCCTCACATAAATATGTATTTTCAAAGTAATTATTCTGCAGCATATAGAAAAATAATACGAGTGTGTCAGTAATAATATATTGATATATGAACTATTCTCAAGAAGTTTATGAAACATCTGGTATCGCGATTTATATATGAGAAAAGTTGTTTGAAATATAGCCCAGTCAGAGTTCGGAACCAAAATAAAGGAACAAGCAGCTTATTGTAAGGAACTCCATCCGGACAGAAGTCGGAAAGTGTGTAGTTTGAAGCTACTTTTCAGAAAAAAAATTAACGGCCAAGTGCGTATCTAAATCACTAAATAGTGTTCTGTACCAAATTTCATGGCATACAAAAATTCGTACATATATATGCTATTAATATTTCAAAAGCTTTTGTACAGCTTTCAAAAGCTATGTTGATATATAGCGAATGGAAACTGCGCTTGTTTATTTATTCGTAGTAGTGAAAACTCGTAAGCGGCTGAATAGATTTCAGAATTCATAAACAACATAGTATGTCGCATGGGCATTTGGGATTACACAAACGCAACAGGATCGAAATTGGAATCGCACTGAGAATAGAAATTGAGATCTGGAATCGAAGTTAAAATCAAAACAGAGCCTTATATAAGATTGAACTTAATTTATCTACTATATTATATTTCCGCGTGCCGAACTGAGGACATGACAATAGCGAATTTAAAATACAATTTTAACGATTGAGCGACAATGTTCAAATCAGACTATCGAGTCTGATTTGAACATTGTCGTTCCGGACAGCCTTGCGGCAATCCGCAAGGGTGTTGAGAATTTGCCGCTCACGACGTATGCATTGTCTTTGTATTACCAATAACAATCACTTGAGTCTGCGTCGTACGTTCCATACACAGTTCATAGCCCATTTTTTTCTGTTGACTTGAAGATCGGATATCTGTGTCAGTCAATTATCACTATTGCGTTGTGTTCGTTTGTGAAGGTGGAATTCGTTCTCTATTGATAGTATTATGATGAACACATTTAGACGGTAGTCCGAATAAAGTACAAAACACGTTTCCCTATTCCCCAAAATGCTACAGTTCCATCACCGTATTCATTCTAAAGTTGCAGGAAGGTGTTAACAGTACAAATTAAAATTCAAAATATCTTTATTTCATAGGCTGTAAAATAACACTTGAAATACGTCATTATATTTCAAGAATTTACAGTTTTTTAATTATTTTTTAATTACCACTCTTTCATAAGGCAGCTATCGCTCAAGAAGAACGAATAAGATACTTGATACTTGAGCATAGCTTTTTGCAAACCAATAAATAGAAATACAAACATATATAAAACTATTACAGGAAAAAAAACCTGTATGAAGTCGAACTCATTATGTCCATTTATCCTCTAAATATTCAGAAATTGTATAATATCCTTTTGTTCAGTGTTTGCTTAATAAATACTTTAAATTTGTAAAAGGGTAAATTTTGTATATCCACAGGAATCTTTTTGAACATGCGCACACACAGCCCCCATAAAGAATTCGTGACCTTATGCAGTCGACTAATATGTCTAGTCCATTTTTATTTATAGTATTGAAATTATGTCTATCACTATTTTTATTAAAACAAAAAAAGTGCTTCGGAGATTAAACGTAAAAAATAAATGGCACATGAATATTAAGACAAAATTACTTATCACTATATATTTTCATAATACGACACAACTTACATCAGTAGTTGAAGACTTAAAACTACGTAAATTGAAAGACTTAAAACTACGTACGTTCACGTAGTAAATTACATAAATTACGTTTTACGTACGTACGAGGTGGCAAAGCGTAGGCCGACATCCACTAAAGCGCGCTGACCGTATGGCGGGTCCACGGAGTCTTCTCGATCCCTGGGACTGACCGTCGTCTCCTCCAAAGAGGCGGGTCTACGTACGTCCCCCGGGTGCACATTGATGCTGTCTGGATTGGACTTTATCCTTTGGTCCAATTTTTAAAAATTGTGGTAACCGAATACAGAGCAATCCTCTCGTCGATTAAGTCCTCTTGGTCTTGCGTGCTTATGGGAGGAATTGAGGTGCGCTATAACAAGCGTAACCCGCGAGTGTCGTGAAGCTTCAAGAGTAGTCCGTGGTAGCGCTGAATGTAATCTGTAATTACGATGTACCCGATCATATACAGACAACGCGGAGTGAAGACAACGAAATTTAGTTGACAAACGATTCTTTCCAAAAATTTCTGCTGAGGATCATTTGATGAGGAAACTGAATTACTACATATAATATAAGTTATGAGCGGGCCAGATGAATTAGGGATAGGCTTATGAAGAAGATAAAAATATTATACTTTCATGTCCAAGTTATCACCAAGGCTTATCATCTGTAACATAACAACGTACTCGCAGCAATATAAAAACACAACATAGTAACAGTAAATTTAGAGAAATTTTAACAAGGGAAGCAATTAAATAATAAAAATAAATTAAAATTTAAAAAATACCTCTATAAAGTAAAAAAAGGACCATTCGATAGCCGAAATGGAAGTAAATTTCTTTTTTTTTCATATGTAATGCACATGAAATATGTAATTTAAGGATTTTCAAAATTTTAAAATACTGTAATTTCTAAACTAGTTAACCGGTTTGGCTCAAATGTGAACTCGACCTTTGTAATTGTGTATAGAACATGTTTGTTGAGTTTCATTAAGATCTCTAAAGAATTATAGACGCTACCGTGTATATATATATATATATATATATATATATATATATATATATATATATATATAAACTTTTAAACCATATGTATTTTCTGATTCAACTCGTCGAGTTAAGTCGGAAAACAGCAAAATTTTTCAAAAATTGCTATTAGCCCTTTGACTTTAATATAGGTCGTAGGTAATATTTCAATCCAAGCGTCGTCGTCTCGGGGGACCGCTAAGACTTCATTAATACCACTAATTATAACTCAACAATCAGATACTGATGTATTTATATTTACTTACAATTCTTAAGTAGCTAACTTGTATTTAAAATTCATATTTTATCGGTTTTAGTTGTATTCGGTTATTTAATTTATCAACTTAGCGGTCTTCCGACGCTTGGATCAAAATATTACCTACTAGTAATATTAAGCACTTGAGTTAAAAAAGTAAGAAAATACGTATTAGCTCTTTAGAGGCAATAAATATATAATTTTTATTTTTTAAAGGTTTTTTCTGTCAGGGCATTTTTTATTTAAGTTTTATTTCTTATTTTTTAAACTTTGTACGTTACTAATATATACGCTATGATTGACAATTACTGTTCAGACATTACAAGAATTAAGATAAATAGATAAATTAGCATTATCTTCATAAAGCTAATTTAAGGCTTACGTGACCTTAAATCGCGTAAAATACTTTCAAGGTTTTGATATTTATGAATTTAACCGAAGAAAGTTGGTTAATAATCGTCAATGCAGAACGGCTTTAGCATAATAGCAATAACTGAAATTTAAATTATCGAAATCAGGATTTCGATAATTTAAATTTACATAAAATGTTGTACTTTACTATTTGGAAATATTTTAGTGTTTATGAAACTATGTAAATCTGTCTTGAAGCCACTATCAGCAATTATAATGTATTAAACAATAACATTACATTTTGCCATTTCTGTGCCAGGTCTGTACCATACTACTCTATTCAATACTACTCTAAATCTTACATAATAATAATAATTTATCAACTTGTTTCCTCTAAACCAGCTCGCACGTTCATTGTCCGACCTCCGTACGGTACAACACCGTACCTTGTTAGTGAGACAAATGAACATCGAGAGTAGGATCGGGACCAGAATCGATAATGAGATAACAATCGGGATCACGATTGAGAGCGTAGTCGGTCAATACACTAGATGAATAAATTCATTCTATGTCCACGGGCGTGGCCGAGGGCGGAAACTAGTCTATGTATAATCTGTTTATTGAACCTATTTCTATGAGCCCAAACACGATACCTCTGCTGTAAGTTGGTGGAAGAGTTGGTTATCCTACAACTTGTATGTAATACTGCAGCATTACTTCTAAGTTACCATGTTCTAATATCATGGAAGTAACAAAATACCGAATTTCAACTCGATCAGACATGTGGATGCTTACTTCCATTCATCAACTAGAAAAGGGCTCATAATCTTTAAGTTGTTAACAGATTTTCTTGAATCATAGCTAAGAACACTCTCGATCGAGTCATCTTTCACACAAAAATACTAAATCGAAAGTCAGCCGTTTTTGGGCTACGATGCCAAAGATAAACAGATACACAGAAATTAAATCTAAAAAAATGGCAAATATGCAGTAAGACAAATTTGACAGTTGTAAGCAGGATCTATAAATAGTAAAAGGCATAATGTGGGGGAACCAGCTATTGAGTTTTGTTATGTGCGTTGTTTTCTCTGGCGTTGCTAAGCTCTCACATTCGGTGGTGAGTCTTTCAAAAAGCTTCACCTTTTACCGGCGGTTTTTCTACCATGGAGTGCGCAGCCAAACAAGGTGAGTAACAACAGATGTTATTAACGCTAGCAAGAAATTGAGTTTCACAGAACCACCGTTGGTATTTTTAAAACTTGCCACAATGAGTTGGACGCTTCAGAATTCTTGTTCAACGTTTTTCGATATCATCGATTATTTTTTCGACTTCGTTCTTTCGTCCTGGTTTATCATTGCTTCAATTACTTCCCTAAAGTTTTTCCAACCTAAAATAAATTTTAAAAAGGAAATATTCATGACACAAAAATATTGAAGTCCACTGCAGAATTCCACTTACAATGTAGAGAAAGTTGGTAAGCGTACATTGGAGATGAATGAGAAATGAACAAAGATTAGAAAAAAACATTATAAACAAAATAAAGTGAAATATACACTACATACAACGTTACATGCTATTCTTAATATTTGATATCAGAACCATTGATTCAATGCTTGGCTGTACGTCACGCGAATTGGTTGGGAGCGCACCTGTTAACCTGGCAGATGTAACTGTCTGAATTTCCTCGAGGACATACTGATTTGGCACGAAACGTATGTAGAAATTGTATTTGATTGATTGGTTGTTAAGATAAATAAAAATTTAACACTTGTTAGGTGTTCGATATCTGTCAGTCCTCTCGAATTAATATTCAATTCGTTAGATGAAGATTCGTAGTGAAAGCACAGATCGAGGGTCAGCGGTGGGGTGCAACTGCATATTAGTACTTGTCACAGGCAAGTGTCTAATGCTGATCATCTTATTAGATTAACGTACGCTATAATAAATTAATACGTATCAAGTTAATGTTTATCGAATTACATTTTTTTTTATATAATCTATTTTAAGTTGAACTTCTTCTGACACGTTAGGAGAAACAGACCAGAGTGTATATTTTCAGCGTGCGACGGAAATTACGTACGTCTAAGTAATAAACTATGATAATACGATAGTTTGAAGTTATCGAACTGGTATGCAAATAACGTATACTATCCCTGCTCTACTGCATAGTAACATGCATGTGTGTTGCATGCATGCAATAATTCAGTTAATCATCTAATGCAATTAAGTGATTAGTACATATACAGGACAGATGTTGAGCCGTAGTAAATTAATATTTACGTATATATTCATATATATAACTTTTGAAGACTGGTATTTTACACTATGAAAATTGTTTATTCACGCCAAAGAAGTTTAACTTCATAAATATTTAAATAAATACAGGCACGCTTTTTTCATAATCTAATTACAAACTCGAGCGCTTGTTTCGCATAGAAGTTTTGAAAACAACAAAATATATCATTGAAACACTACAGGTACAAAATCTACATAAATATCTATGCGGTACCTTAGCGTTACAAGACTGTGCGGTAATTAGACTCATGTGTTGAACTATGTACATAAACAAGCAAAAATCGTATGGTGGTAAATCAGAGGAATATGGTGGGTGAGGTAGGATAGACGTATTTTTTGGATTAATTAATCTAGTGTTCTGGCAGGCGTTTGCAGAGCGGCGTTGTCGTGGTAGTGAAAAAGGTACCAAATTCGTGACTTCGGTCGCTTGTCACAGCAAGGTGATAATCCTACTGAGACACAAAATGTCACACATCATTCAGAATCAACTATTTTTTAATCTTTTAGCATCTAAGTAACAGTATGATCAGTCTTACAAAAAAATATGGCGACCATTTGTTTCTATGTGCTTCACACACGGCGACATTTTTAAAACACCACACAGTCGATTGCCGCTTCGTTTCGCGGTCGTAATTGTACAGTCAAGTTTCGTCATCTTTCTGCTGATAGGTCGGTTTGTACGGCATCCATTTAGAACACCACTTCCGGAGAGAAATCGTTATTGTGAATAATGGTTGGCAACGCTGTTGATCTAATACCTAGTTCTCGTTTAAGCTCTACATATGTAATTCTTCAGTTCTCTCGGATGAATTTTTTAATTGCTTGAACATTTTCTTAAGTGACTGCGCTTGACGCACGACCCGTCCTCGCTTCATCTTTAAAGCTATCTCGTCTTATTCGAAATTAAGGAAACTAATTAAACTCTGTTTCTCGTGAATAAGCAGGCTCATTAAAAGTAGTTCCTCAAAACATTCATGGGACTTTAAACTTTTTTTTTGGAATACTAAATTATATTATGTCATAGCGCGGAAATCACATTGATTGAATTCCATTGTTGCAAGTAAATTCTCGCCAAATTCTTATAAAAATAAGCATTTTGAAGAAAAATATATTGGAATTGAAATATATTATATTATTAAATTTATCACTAATCACTACTCAACAAGTAATTACGATGGTGTATAACTTGCTAATATCAGATTATTGAGTAAAGAGTATCTAATTACTCTTGACATATCCCTCGTATGTAAGTTATATTATATTAATTAGGTCACGCATGGGTCACGCTATCACACGCATTCGCAGGGAAATTTCAGCTGATAACATACTAATTATGTAGATGCGTTTGGACAATGTTGTCGCAAGATGTTGCTATGTTACAAATTTTTGGGGTAACTCTTAGTTAAATGTTGACTTTTTCTTATATTAATTTCTTTTATTATCTATACGAATGCGTGATAGCATTTAGGTAGTGAATACCACCATTGTTGGATGGATAAGAATGCTGTTAAATACTATTGAAATCATTATTAACAACTACAAACTATTCTAAAATTTTTCCATCCAGAATTAATATTTCGTTCATACATATGGCTCATAGTTACTATACTGCAAAGTATATATTTTGTTGATTGAATCTAAAGCGTGTTTAAAGTAATCTTTTTCTTGTGACCTTATCCCTCTTTGATTTGGGTTCGGCTCTTCTAACCTGTTGTCTCCAGTAACCTCTACTCTGGGTCGTCACTGGGTCATGTTCCCATCGTTATTTAGGTCCTTTACGATTACTGAAATTTATAATAGACGAAGTTGCTCTTGTTTTTTCGGTCCTGTGGTATAATTTAGTACTTTACTAGTCGTGAAGTCTTCTGGCTTCCTCATGGCGTGGCCAAACCATCGAAGTGTTGTCTCCACCAGTTTCTTCTGCGTGGATCTTGCTTTCAAAGTGCCTCAGATGCAATGGTTTGGTACTGTGTCTAAAAGTATGATTCTGCTGGACTATTTAATTTATTCTCATGTCAGCAACATGAAGTCTGTCACACTGTTGCTTTTTTAAAGAGTCATCATTACATACCATACATTTTCAAGGGTCTAATTGTTGTTTTGATAAGCTTTTTGTTATGCGTATGGGCATTACAGAGTCACAAAATACTCCCGTAAGCACTTTCCATTTTTGCCAGTCCATGTTTTTTCGGTGAGTGATAACTTTATCAATGTTTTCGTTGTTATATATTACAATGTCCAAGTACATAAAACTTAACACCAGTTTTAAGTGCAGTTAAAGTAGTGTAAGGTGTGCTGGGCGTTAGTGTTGGAAAAATCGCAATATGTATATTCAGTTTTCTGTCTGCTGATCCTTGGTCCTACGTCTTCTAAGGTCAATCTCCACGTCTCCAGTATCCACAGGAAAAACATACTTTGCAAACGTCTTCGACGTAGATAATGTTCCAGGATGTCGGTTTCTGTACTTTTATCATCAATTATTACATCAGGATGGGGACAATGTGGATTGCGTTGGTTATCAATTTTCCCCACTGATTTTCTGTTGCTGATGTTAGTTGGAAAAGTCTCTGATTTACTACTCGTTTCTAGATTTACAAAACTGTGTGATATCAATTTAATATAACGATAATTCCCACAGAGTCTATTATCGCTCTTATTTTTTATAAAATGGCACTAGGTAACTATTCCTCCACACATCAGGGAGGTGTTTAAAGTAATCAATCAACTTACTAAGGGTCAACTACTTGTGCAATATAAAAAGCGGCGAGTGCAGCGACGTGACAGCGGGTCTCTTACAAGTAAAAATGTAAGAGGCTTTATCTACCTCTAAATCCTATAGAAACTTAGTCTGGCGTAATTTCCAGGGAATAATTTTTAATTTCAGCCATTCATTATTTCGTGAATATGACATTTTGGGCATTGGCTCAATTTATAATTTAAAGACAGTTTGATAATCATTATTCGTCAATGTAATTCTAAATAGAGCAGTTAAATTGGGAACCTGTGAGACATATCCCATTGGTTGGTCCTTAAACGGATTCATATCTCGATCGCTTCATCCGTCCGTCGCTGATGAAATAACTATAAAATCTTAACATTAATAATTCTGTGAGATAGACATAGACGCAAAAAAATGTGACATTCAAACAAATATCAAGTGCTCCATAGGCATCAAAGTAAACTTGAAAATAGAAAACACTTTATTACTATAGACCCAGGATTTAAGGATTCAATTCTCAAAATCTCTACAATAATATCACAAAGGGTTGTCAAGCAAATAAAATAAAGAGGTCGCCCCCGGGGCCCTCGTGAATTTCTCCACGGGGTAAGTTCTTTATTAAAAAAATCTTTGGCGTTTTTCATTCGCGGTCCACTTTCGGGCGAATCCCGTTTAAGTGTAAATATTAATCAGCTTAATTATTCACGGGCAGGTTGTAAATACGAGCGTTTGCGCCGGGCGTTGCCTAAGCCCCGCCGATGATTACGCGGATCCTCGCCCCGTAAAAGTCGCGAGCTAATGGGCTCGTTGTGTGCCGGTATAAGCTAATTTTTTATTAAAACCCCGGAGAGCGAGCGCGGCTAAGGCCCGGTCCACAGCGGCGGGGCGCTGAGCCATGGCGAGGAAGAAAAAAATTGTTACAAATCACCACCGTCCGCGTTTACGGCTTGCGAATTTTTTCGCAGTGTTGTGGATCGTGCTCTCAAATCTCGCGCTCGTTTTGGAGTGATCGATTGTATTCTTGCGTTGTCCGTTAGGCATTTGAAATGTGAATTAGCTTAGCAGTGATTTTTTTAAAACGGCGAAAGTATTGCAAATTTTCAAATTTTTGCGTTCACCCCCAATTTCTCCCGCATGGCCATGAAAAAAAAGTAATATGAATTCAAATTAATTTCTCTCTCAATTTCAATTACGGTTTAAATTCGACTGCGGATTGAATAAACAAAATTCGTTCATACTGTGACTGTATGTGCGTAAAATAAAATACCAAATGATGGCTAAAATTGGACCACATTAGTAATTTTGTATTTATAACTTATTTCGTCAAAATAAAGATTTATGTAGAATCTGCATACTAAAGTCCGCTATGTAACGTAATTTCAATGCAAAATAAATCTTTAAAACAAAAATATTTTTTTAAAACAATTGGGCAGTTTGAAATAGTTTTCTAAAACGTGAATGAATAAAGTGTGAGAAATGAATAGCTACATGTTTTCGAAGTTTATAGGCCTGTAACCATTTTATTCTAAAATACGTATGCCACTATTATATGCAAAAAAATACGATCTGAAAAACAGATATCGTTTATAGTTACAATGAAAATTCACGTATTCAATTCATATTTAATTCTCATTAATTCACACAATTTAATATTCTATCTAATTTGACAAGGATTA